>NW_006499541.1:121630-133072 GCF_000471905.2 Amborella trichopoda | reverse complement strand
TTGATCATCTGGACATTGAGATGTATGAATATGAAAAAAGAAATAGATTTTGAGTCCCAGAAATAGTGCATCTTACAACACACTATTTAGACCGTTTGTTTTCAATATTTTCGTATTTTTATAGATCTATTTTATTTTAACCATTTTTGGAGTTTAATATTTCGTAATTAAATATGAATATAGATTTCCAAATAATACTAAATATAATCAAATACTTAGATATTTTAATTTTGGATTTTGTTAGGCTATGCTGATGTAGAAAGTGCTCAACATTTTTAAATATTTAGATACCTTTTATCCTATGATAGAATAACTTTTGGTTTAAGGATATTTTAAGTAATTAGTCAAGAGTAAACTAGAAATTCCTAATAGAAATAAAATTATTTCTTAACAATAGTGGACAATGACATAAGTGATAGGGTGTGTGACATCACCTACAAGATGTATTAATTGTTTTTAACTACTAATAGAATGCCACTATTTTCTTATAAAATATCAATTCTACCATTCTAAATGACTAAAAATGCCACTACTTGAAAAAATTTGTATTACAATTCAAGGGTATTGTAATGTCAAAAAATATTGAGCACTTTAACGGTCTACACCACCAAATGGTGTAGCCTAACAAAACCCTTAATTTGGGTCCGGTTTGATCTGGCTTCAGGTCCCACACTATATTTTTAGGTCCAAGTTTGGGTCTAGTGAATTTAGGTTCGAGTCAAGCATGACCCTGACCTAACCTGATGCCATCACATTATTTACCTTTAATACAAAGATGTCAGAGTTATTTATTACCATCCGATTTGAAATCTAAAAACTTGAGTGTGTCACAAATTTCAAAAAAAAACCTATTTTGAAATTTGAGCTTAGTCGTATAAATACAGTTATCTAACTTTACATCTAATAGTCAATATTAATTGTGACAACCTTGTACCAAAAGTAAATAGTTTCACTATGTACTTGTTCTTTTTTTTTGGGTAGATCAGTGAGAATGCAAGCCCCTACCAATTTTTAATTAGTAGTTTTCGAATGCGTCAATGGGAATGAAAACCTAAACCTAAACCGATAGTTGAGGATCAAGTGTTGCCGTCACTAAAACCATACCATATCCCTATATGAGTATATCTAAAGTCCTTTCATATGAAAGGTCCTTTATGTGCCATTTTTTCTAGATTCTTCATGTCTCTCTCTCTCTCTCGTGGATACTTTTACTCTCAATAAATATATATATATTTTTTTTTTTGCTCCATCTTCATTTTATCCCTTGAATAAATGAACGACTCGGGGATAGGATGCAGCCTATGGCTGAGCCGAGTAACTTGGGCTAAGTCTGAGTTAAGCGGCCCGAGTTGGTTGAGTACCGCCAAGCCAACAAATGTTAAAACATATTGAAAATTACAAAGATATCCCAAAAAATATGTCTAAATTAAAGTTAAACAAAACATACCTAAATAAGGTTAAAAAATAGTGAAAAATAGATTTTAATAAAATTAATTTGTGATAAGGTATTATAAAAATAATCTAATTAGAAAGAAAAATATAAAAATAAGTATTCATGGCCAAAAAAAACTTCCTAGTGCCACAAATAATATAAAACATAAAAAATATTACAAATGAATTGCTTATTTTTAAAATTTTTGAATTTTTTTTTAGAACTCTGAGTCAGATTAGTGAACTCGAAGATAATCATACCCATAAAGGGGGCGAGTTCGAGTTAGGTCGCCCGAGTTTTTTTTACATTTATTCTATCTTCCCACGAGCACTCTTTCCATCTCTCTCATCATGTGTTAAGTCACCACTTTTTCTCTCTTCCCCAAACTCATCCTCGTCTCTGTCATTTTGTGGGTCTCCCTTCTCTACTCCTCCATCACACTCACCTCAAATACGCTCTCCCGGCATCCATTTTCATTTTCTTCCCTCTCTTTCTCTCTCCTCTCTCTCCATTATTGCTTTGCCATTTAACATGTTTTCAGCTATTAAGAAATCGTGCGAGTCAACCTGGAATCGGCGGCATAGACGTGCAAGGTCACCTAAACGTTGACTCACCAAGGCGGATAATTTGGGTTGGTAATGGCTCGGTGACTAAGGGTGGCAATGGGTCGGGTCCACCCAAACTCTAGTAGTGTTTAGATCTAGGTTTTGGACCTGAACCTAGACCCGACCTTTCGGGTCCAAAATTTGGATCTATGCACAGACACGAGGTCGGGTCTACCAGTCGGGTCTTGGGTCTGGTCGGGTCCATTGTCACCCCTACAGGTCAGCGTTTTAAAAAGTTGGACCGGCTAGTGAACTAAGTATTTGGCGAAAAAGTTTGATTCTCCCATGTCAATCTGAAAATTTAAAATTTAAAATTTATAAAAGATAAATTTATTAGATGGGCATTTTATAACCTTCCTGGGACCTTTCGATTTAATTTTAAAATACCCATAAAATAACGCAGGATCTTGAGTTGGTATGGTTGTTGATGAGCTTAATGTTAAAAGTTCATCTCTTATGGGTATTTTGATAAATTTTCTATTAAATAATAATTCATATAAATGTAGGAACCAGGTAATAGAATGAATCAGTGGTTTAAAAAATGGATCGGTGCCCCGGATCGAGCGTTCAAAAAACCCATCGGATAGGTGAATCGGCGATCCGGATCGAAAATCGACCGAATCGGTCGGATTCAGTCTTAAAAAAATCCAAAAAAATTATTAAAATTTATTATAAATATTGTTTTTAGGAATCCAATAAAAAATGATGATACTCCATTAAAAACTTTCATTTTTTTGCATCAATATACGAATATTGAGATGTTTTTTTTCTGCATGAACTACTGTTAACCATTAAATTTACATAACACAAAAGATGATGAAGTATATCATCACACATGGACTACAATAAAACGTACAATTCATAAAATATGACCTAATAATAAAATGAAAGACGATGTCGTTCTTCATCTTGGTCAAGCTGGTGCCATTAATTGAATTCGCATGACAATTCATTGACTTGATCTAGGAACGAATTATCCAAATTAGTGGGCACCGGACTGTACCCAAATCCCTGAGTGTTAATGTTTTATTGTGCTCCTAATCCAAAATCCCCGAAGCTTGTCCATCCTTCATGCTCACCTACACTGTCGTACTCATCCCTACCCTCTTGTTGTTGAGACTCAGTATGTGAATAATTTGGTTGGGATAGGGTGGCTTTAGAATCATCATCTCTCTCATTTTCCCTTATACCCCCTTCCCACTTTCCCTCATTAAGTGTAATAATAACGACGTCTCCTACAAATTGTGGATATGTTGGCAGGCTGCTTTATCTTTCATGCTGCTTATCACATTCTTCAATATCTTCCTCATCGATAGCCTCAAGGAACACTCTCTTGTGTAACATTGGCTCATCTTCCTCTACTACCCATTGTTCTTCTGTGTCTGTGATAAATATTGTGTCCAAGTCTATCGGCCTATAGTATTCAAGCTTCCTTATTATTTGTCGCTGTCGGAGGTTTAAGTTATAATGAACACAAACTAGTTTATGAAGCCTCCCCAACGCAAGCCGATTCCTCCTAGTAGTGTGCAACCATTGGAACATACTTCAGTTTCACTCACACCCAATAGCAGAACATATTTGGGAGAGCACATTGATTGATATTCTCCTTAGGTGAGGTGCATCACTACCATATATCTCCCACCATTCAACTGGATTAAAATACAAAAAACATTGTAAATTCAAAAACAATTCATAAGATTAAATATATAAAAGAATAAAATATTAGTTAAGGGTTAACCTGGATCCATCTTAGTTCGATAATTCCTCGCAAGTCTAGTTCTGAAGGATCATACAACATCCATATATATAGAAAGCTAAAACAAAATATTTTGTTTTAGTGCATTAGTTATTCATCACAAATATAACAACTCAATGAAATTCTTACCCAAATATTAAATATTACCTCATGTATTGCCGCTACTTGGTTTCGATTGCTTCTCTTCAGCCTGGCAATAATGTATCTGACCCTTTCCATAATCTTGTGGGGATGTTCAGGTGTCAAATAGAAAATTTTTAGGTTGAAGTAGTAACCTAGAAAATACATAGATAGAGAAAGCCCATTTAAATTTTTATTAAATAAAATAATTTAGAATTAAACATTCTAATGAAATAAATATATATGTACCTACATAATGAATTGGACGACCAAATATGGTGTTCCACTTTCTTTCTATAATCTCCATCACTTTATTAGCAAAATTATATTTCTCCCTAATAGCTGATTTGACCCTTTCGATACCTTCATAAAGGATGCCCATGGTAGTTTTTTTGTCAGCGTCCACTATTCTTAACACCGTGACCAAAGGGGTAGTAGCTTCTACGACACTAGAACACTAAGATCAGAACCTCCTATATGTGACGATGCCCTTCACTTTTAGCCCATTGCTGGAATCTGAGAGGTGATCATTTGACCATCCTTCACTGGTAAACAATATTTTCAATGCAGCTTGGGATTCCCTAATGGAGTCCACAATCAAGTAATCTATTGCAAAGCAGGTTATAATAAGCTGGATTATCTTTTGTTTATGAGATTGTTATTTGAATAAAAATAATATTTTAGAGTGGTTATATATAAATCTTGATTGAAACCTCTCTTTCTCTAGAGTCTCCTTCACAATTTTAATCTCGCCGATCTGCTCTAACATAAGATCGATGTTATGTGCAGCACACGGGGTCCATACTAGATGCTTCATGTTATCTATCAACTTGCTGCCCGCAGTAACACAAGCACCCGCATTATCTGTAATAAACACAACTATCCTCTATTATTTGGTCATATAGTCGTACCAAGAAGTTTGCATCATGTTCTTTCCTCGAGACGTCTTTGTTAGACTAAAATGCTGTAACTTTTGGGGAATAGGCCAAGAAGTTAAGATAATCTCTTTTGCTAACTTTATTCAACCAACCATCACTTATGAGAGTAATTCCTGTTTTTGGCCAACCCTATTTATATTCTTAATCCACTTCCTAACTTCTTCCACCTCTTCATCTAAGATCGGCCCACTGAGCTCATATGCAGTCGGGAGCTTTACCCCGAGTTTGGCTCTTTGGATTGCGTTGATCATAGGAGGGAAATATGGGCTATTGGTTGCATCAAAAGGGATCCATTTATTGTAGAACTATTTACCAACATATATGCCCAACATGTTCCTTGTAGCTTTCACTATGCCTTTGAAGGTCATCTGTTGTGACTTGGGCTTTGAGAGAAATGAGTCTATACTACCATGACCTTCAATATTGCTGCTCCTAGATAAGCTAAGAACAATTTCTTCAACGTCCGGTGCTTCTAGATACATATTGTCATCAACCCCTCAATACATATTCGAGCTGAGCCCGTCATACATGCTCGAGCTTAGTCCTTCATGCATGCTTGAGCTGGGTCCGCCATGCATACTTGAGCTGGGCTTGTCATGCATGATTGGGCTGAACCCACCAAGCATGCCCATGTCATAACCACCAGGCATTCTGAATTTGCTTCCCCTCTAGTACGTTTTATGCAAGCCTATTCTTGTGGCCATCTCCAAGTCATTATTATATTGCTCCTCTAAATCAATCATGCTTGATATCGTATATAAATCAGCGATCTTCTCATCCATCCTCTTCTTTGCGACTTTTTTACCTTTTGTAGCCTTGAGAATGACTGCCATATGTTTTCTTACATTGCTAGGGAAAACTATTGCACACGGAAACATCTCCCTTAACCCCTGCCAAGTGTTGCTTGAACATATGTACCCCCACTACTTATCACTTTTTGACAGTAATTACAAATAATTTTATCTTGTTTGTTGGGATCAAGTCTGACCCCATGTTGTCATGCAAGGTCTTCCCTGGATCTTGCCATGGTTCAACTGTTTTAATATGTAAATGGTTAAAAATGAACCTGACAATTCAACACGAAAAATAATCACCATGTGTAGTGATAATGTGTATGGGTAGTTCCTGCAGTTATCTTTGTTGTTCATACAAAATACTTCTACTGGCAAAAATATTTTAGTTCCTACTGGCATAAATACTTTATTTATACAACATTAAAGATAAAAATAGTCTGTATCATCCACTACATATAGATAAAAAAATTTACAATGATATAGTATCAATAAAAAATATATTTACAATGGTATAGTCATTCACAATGCCAGTACATATAGACTCGTCACAAATCTTCATTTTGACAAGCATGAATTAGTTCCTACTAGGAAACTTTTTTATTTATGCAACATTATAGATAAAAAGAGTCTGTAGAAGTCATACTTAGAATCGAGAAAAAAAATTATTTACAATAATATAGTATCAATAAAAATAAATTTACAATGATATAGTCATTCACAATGCCACTACATGTAGACTCGCCACAAATCTTCATTTTGACTAGTATGAATTAGATCTTACTGGCAAAAAAAGGTTATTTATGCAACATTATAGGTGAAGAGAGTATGTATAAGCCAAACTTACAATCAAGAAATAAAAAATAAAAAAATTTACAATGATATAGTATCAATAAAAAGTATATTTACAATGGTATAGTCATTTACAATGCCACTACATATAGACTCGTCACAAATCTTCATTTTGAAAAGCGTGAATTAGTTCCTACTGGGAAAAAATATATATTTATGCCACATTATAGATAAAAAGAGTCTGTATAAGTCACACTTAGAATCAAGAATTTTTTTTTTTACAATGATATAGTATTAATAAAAATAAATTTATAATGATATAGTCATTCACAAGGCCACTACATGTAGACTCGCCACAAATCTTCATTTTGATAAGCATGAATTAAATCGTACCGGCAAAAAACATTTACTTATGCAACATTATAGGTGAAAAAAGTATGTATAAGCTAAACTTAGAATCAAGAAAAAAAAATAACAAAATTTACAATGATATAGTATCAATAAAAAATATATTTACAATGGTATAGTCATTCACAGTGTTCGCAAAATCGAACCGGAACGGTTAATCAGACATGGGCCTGGAAGCAGTTTAACTGGCCTAACCGATAAATCGGCCAATTCAATTGCTCTAACCGGGCAAGTCCCGAGCAGTCAAAAATATTGAAAAAAATAAAAATAAAATCTACTAAAATATGAAAACATATAAAAAGTGATTAAAACAAAACACATTTAAATGAAGTTGAAAATTAAAAAAATGAATTTTAACCCATCTTATATTTTCCATGGGCTATTTTTAAAATTTTCTAAAAAAGATAGGAAAATATAAAATTAAGTATTAATGACCAAAACAAATTTTAATCTTTACCATAATGTAAAGAATATTTAAAAATGTAATACAAATCAAATTCTTTATTTTTGAGAATTTATATACAGTTTTTTGAATTTGTTTTTTTTAATACCGGTTGATTACCCTAATCGCCCAAACCCGGAATTGGCCCCTAGCCGGTTCCGATCTAACCGGGCGGTTAGCTGTTAGATCGGGCGATTTTGCGAACAATGGTCATTCACAATGCCACTACATATAGACTTAACACAAATCTTCATTTTGACAAGCATGACTTAGTTCCTACTGGGAAAAAAAAATATTTATGCAACATTATAGATAAAAAGAGTCCCTATAAATCACACATAGAATCGAGAAAAAGAATTTACAATGATATAGTATCAATAAAAATAAATTTACAATGATATAGTCATTCACAATGCCACTACATGTAGACTCGCCACAAATTTTCATTTTGACAAGCATGAATTAGATCTTGCTGGCAAAAAAAATATATTTATGCAACATTATATGCGAAAAGAGTATGTATAAGGCAAACTTAGAATCAAGAAAAAAAAAAAAAAATACAATGATATAGTATCAATAAAAAAATACAATAATATAGTCATCCACAATGCCACTACATGTAGACTTGCCACAAATAATATTTACAATGATATAGTCATTCACAATGCTACAAATAATATTTACAATGATATAATCATTCAAGATAATATAATTATAAAATATGTATCAAGAATATACATACATTTTATGTATCAACATACATTTTTTTGCATTAAAAATTTAACAATAAAATTAAAAAATACAAGTTAATTTCTCATGATAATCAAAATTTAGTCACGATTTTCAGAAAATCACATTTTTTTCAAAAAATTGAAAAACACCAACAATCACGATTTCTCAAAAAATTGATCACCAAAATTTAGTTAATCACATAAATAACACCGATAATTGTTTGACTAACATTGTTATCCTCAAATCCTCTCTAAAATCATTCAAAATGATGCCCTAATTCGGCTAAAAATTTCAATTTTGCGGATTTTTTAACTCTTTTCTAAAAATGCAGTTATAATTCTATTTCTTCAAAATCGAGAGATAATAATTGGTTAATCCCACAAATTACACCCAAAATCATATGAAGAACAGTATTAACTTCAAAAACCCTCTGAAATAATTCATAATGGTGCTTTAATTCGTTTAAAATTAATTGTTTGGCAGAAAAAAAAAAAAAAAAAAGCCCTAATTGTTCTTCAGAAAACCGTGACTCGAAATTAAAAATCCACCTCAAATCAAACAAAAAAGATAAAATAGGATACAGTTTATGATCAATAACATTATAAAGAACCAAAACCCTATGATATGAAGAAAATGTTTGCTAAAAATCGATTGGAATCGATTAAATGGTGGAAAAAACGAAGCTCGTACATGTTTTTATGAAACCGTGACTTCAAACCCAAATTTGACTTGTAATAGACCAAAATAACCGAAAATGATGTATAATTTCTACTCAATAACACTATCAAGAGTAAAAACCCTCTGATTTGATAGCTCTATTTCATTTGAAATCCAACAAAAGACGGATAATATAAAAAAAATCGTGTTATTCACAAAACCAATAATTTGTGATCTAAATTCGAGCTTTCAACTTGAATATAATAATCAATAAGGCTGAAAAGTGATAGATAAATCTTGAAAGATTCGATCCAAAGCCTGTAAAATCCAATAATTGATAAAAAAAAATCCAAAATTTGATGATTCTTTACGCTTTACATTGTTCACCAAGTCTTGAACAGTGACTCGGGCGGTTTCCTATAGTGAATCACCGATTTTTCTCTAGAACCGGGCGGCGACTCTACGTTTTGGTTGGAATCAACACGGGATAATCGATTACCGTATCAACTCGATCGAGTCCATTGCAACTTGCCTTTTTTTCAAACACTGGCATGAATCACCCAGTTCTCTTACAAAACCAAGCAACTCCAAGGAAACCAAACCATTTCTTGATTCCCACGAGAACCAAATCGATATATACCAATTCTTGATCTAGATCGGCTATTCCCAATTCAAATCATCGGTTTTTTAATCACTGCAGGATCATGCGAAAGTCCGCCAATTCCCAAGTATCTTGTGTACGTCGCGGAGTCACTCAAGTACATTTGTAAGATCTAAAAATACGGTTTTTTGAATCGAACACTTAAAAAGGCTTTTGGGGTTGATTTTCGATGGCCTTCATGTACCTTCTTTCACAAATATTTCAAAAGAGCACGTATGCTATGCTCCCTCAGGAGCACAGTTGACTACTAGTCCCTTGGTCAAAACCTATTTGGGAGGATTTTTCAATTTGACATTTTGAAAATCTCTTAAAAATTACCAAATGATTATTCTAAAAAACAATTTGAATTTTAAAATTTATAATACTTAGTTATCACTATCTAAAAATTAGATGGTCTCTATTCAATCTCGAGATTTTTTTTTTTTTTCAAGCCAATAGAAGGTACAATGAGGAATATCTTTTTTATCGAGATTAATTTATGGTTGAAGAGATTGCATCCCCAAATGTTGGGGTCCTCAAATTAAATTCTGGGTGGGTTTTTAATCAAGGGAGTCAATGGACATTCAACTCTTATAAGAGTAAAATATCTCCGGGCATTTCAAAATAGCAAGATGGAAAAGCATAATGCTAAGTGGAGGCTTAAAGAGCACACAAGCACCACCTATAGTTTAGATTGAATTTGGATGAGAGTTTGAAATTAATTTTTATCTTTCTTTTTTTTTTTAATTCTTTTTACAAATTAGATCCATGCGATGGGCATATATGCATCGCACACTTAGGGGTGGCAACGGGTCAGGTAGGGTTGGACCTGAACCAAGACCCGAATAGATTCCGGTCCAGGTTTTGGACCTCGACTCAACCCGTCGGATCAAAAAATTGGACCCATACTCGTACCCGTCGCGTCTCGGGTCCATTATCACCCTCACTATGAGCTTTTTTTTTTGTTTTTTACCTTTTATTTTACCATCATATATCCGTATTATTGGCAACGACGTCACAATCACCCGCTATTGGATTTCTAGCCAGGTGATTTGTCATTTAATAGTTAAAGATGACGACTAGTTCTAATTATATACGATCTTTAATGCACCAAAATGAATAAAGCTTGAAGTAAAATATTTTATCTCTGACAATTTACGGGTATGGGTCGGATTCAACTGGACCCAGACCTAGACTTGGACTCGTATAATGTTCGGGTCCAAGTTTTGGACTTGAACTCGATCCGCCGGGTCCAAATGCTAGGCCCATACCCGACCTGTTTCGGGTATACCCAACGGTCCCAGGTCGGGTCCAAAGTCATTGCCACCCCTATACACTCTCAATAAAAACTGAAAAAGACTAAAAGATCCTTCAGGGACTTTTTTGCTAATTTTCTACTTGAATTATTATTTTTTATTGAGTGCGCCCTTGTTAGTATATAGATACGCAACTTTCATGTGAATCTAGTTTTTAAAAAATAAAATAAAAAACCAAAATCCATCCGCAGCCCTTGAATATGCTAGATTCAATTTGCTCATGCACCCTTCAAGCATCCACATGATGTGGATGCTATAACATCTCTAGAAAAGATTTGAGAACCCGGTTTGGGTTTTCAAATAGTGAGCTGACTTGGAGATGATTCCCCCGGACCTAGTTCTAACTTAAAATTGGGTCCGGGTTTCTAAAGAGTGGGTCGTTTAATTCTTCGTCTTTTCTCTCTCAACACACACGCTCTATCTCATATATTTTGGTTTTTCCATTATGGATATCTCTCTATTAGTGCAGGAAAAATCGGATTGGAACGGTTAACAAAACATGGGCCCGGAAGCAGTTTAATCGGCCTAACTGGTAAACTGGCCGGGTCAACCGAACAAGTTCTGGACAATAAAAAAAGTGTTAAAAAAATAAAAAAATCTAATAAAATATTAAAATATATTTAAATAATGATTAAACAAAGCACATCTAAATGAAGTTGAAAATTAATGAAAAAATAGATTTTAAATAATTAATTTGTGCCCAAGAGTATATTTAATATTTTTAATTTTTTTTTGAAAAAATATTAAAATAAATATTAATGGCCAAAACAGTTTTCAATCTTTGCCATAATGATGAAAAACATTAAAAAATGC
>NW_006499541.1:110358-121051 GCF_000471905.2 Amborella trichopoda | reverse complement strand
ATATATATATATGAGAAATGATCCTATAGGACCCTCTGCCACTCATGTGTATAAGATCCCTAAAAGAGCACCATTAAAGTTGGCACAAATCGAAAAGTCAAATCTCACACCCATGTGATAATTTTTTTAGAGATCCGTATCAACTTTAATGGTGATCTTTTGAGGTCCTACATACATAAGTGAGGGAAGGTCCTATAGGATCATTACTATATATATATATATATATTTTTTTTTTAAAAAATAAAATTAAAAATACCTAACCGGTCACCAAAACCGATCAAAACCCGAACTGGCTCTAATTAGGCCGTTACTGGTTAGAACAACCGATTCTTCCTTCAGTGCTCCCTACGCTCTCTCTACTCCTTATTTTTGGAAAATTTATAGAAATTCCCATTGACTCCACTTTCTAGACATCTTTCGTCACACAACAAAAAAAATTTTAAAAAAATAAAAAATAAAAAAATAAAAAAATACAATCCAGTATTGTTTCTTTCTACACTTCTGCGAATAAAAAAAAAAAAGTAATAACCAAAATACTCACGTTCTTATAATGCCGGACTAGGACTGTTTTGTGCTGCACCGGCACTATGAAATCGATGTGCTGAAATGGACATTTTTTATTTATTTATTAACAAGTGGCAAAGGTGTTGAAATGGACATCTCTCCTCCCATTTTCTCTCTGTAGATGGATGGACATTGTTATACGGTCTGAATACGGATAGTGCGTTTCGTATAAAAAGGAAGTACTTGGGGCGCACAAATTCTTTAGGGAGAGACACCCACATTCTCTAATCCGAATGAAATTATGGTGCCCTTCCATGGGATTCGATCCCGTGACCTCCCTTCTCCGTTCCTAATAACTCAAACAAAGACCAAGGCACCCTCAATCTTTTATATTTCAACCCACTATTAAATTTACAAGCTAAAACATGGGCGGCAATACTGTAGTTACTTCCTCGGCATCCCCTACTTGCCTGGACCGAGCACAAGGTCCTTACCAAGTGCCTTGGCCTGGCCATGGGCCACGGCCCTGATCGGGCTAAAGAAGTCTAATGGAATTTTTGACAAAAAAAAAAATGAAAATAGAGAAAATATCTCTAAATATATTGTTTTTTAGTTTCATTTCTCCATAAATCCAAGATTTCAAAACCTATATTTTAACCTTTTAACTCTCAGACCAACTTTACCCACTTTTATTCTATTTTTTACCCCAAAACAAATTTTAAAAAGACGTGCCTTTCTAAATCCCCTTGTGTATCTCTTTACGTAATTTGGCCGAAAGTCGCCCTCTCCAATTGTTTCGGCGAGTCCTCTGCCTGTTTCCATCGTGAGTAGCCAACAAATTCTGACAGACCTAAAACATCTTCGACGAGTTCACCAGTTTTCAGTAGTCCAAAGACTTCTCTAACCAATCCACCTTCAATTTCCGGCAGGCCCAAGATTTCTCTAGTGCCTTCTCCTGAAGCATTTGGAAGCCCTATGGCGACCCTGACAACCTCTCCAGAAAGTTTCGAAGGCCCTGTCGCACCTTCTCCGGCAATGGGCATGTGATGGGGTTGCGTCATCGGCAGAATCACCAGTGAAGAGGATAGGTTGGCTGCTGGCTACGGCCATGTGATGAGGGCTTGGTGGGCACTGTTTTGTGTGGTGTTATAGCATAGTGAGATAGAAAAAGAGAATAGGTTGGCTGCTGGCCACGACCATGTGATGGGGGATGGGCACTGTTTTGTGTGGTGTTATAGTAGAGAGAGAGAAAGAGAGAATAGGTTGGCTGTTGGCCACGACCATGTGATGGGGGTTTCATGGGCATTATTTTGTGTGGTGTTATAGTAGAGAGAGAGAGAAAGAGAGAGAGATGGAGGAAATATAGATATTGGAATCATGGGGAGAGAGATAAAGAGAGAAGCTTAGGGAGAAACGCATGAAGAGAGAGAAAGAGGGTTTAGAAAAAATATGTTTTTTTAAAATTTATTTGGGCTAAAAATATAGAGTAAAAGTGGGTAAAATTGATCAAGGAGATTAAAAGATATAATAGATGAAATCTTTATGTAGCTAGATAGGTTTTAAAACCTTAAGTCTATGGAGAAATAAAATTGAAAAACATGATATTTGAAGATATTTTCCTAAGAAAATAATCGACTAAGCTGGCTTATCATGGGCTCGTCATCATTAACATCATCAGTGTCTTTTTTCAATTAGCCATTCTGCTTTGTTAGGGGCTAGACCTCAGTGAGGCTACAAGTTCCTATATGTTTTTTCACTATTTTCAACCATATCATTTTGAGTATACCCCTTGTTTTTTTTTAACCTTCCACTTGAACTAACTTATACCTCCTAATAGGTATTGTAGTGTATTCATTTTGAATTCTATCCCTTATTGCCTTGCTACTCATCTATGTCAATATTCTAATCTTAGCTATATTCATTCTATGGGTATGTTGTTTCTTAACAGCCCAACATTCTGCCGCATAAAATAAAGTTGAACCCACAATTGTCATATACAATTGCCATTCAGCTTCATTGGTTTGCGACGATCACATAAAACTCCAGTTGCACATCTTCATTTAACTCACTCAACTCTAAATCTATGTATGACATCTTCCTTATTTTCTTCATTTTCATAAATTATTGATCAAAGATATCAAAAGTGCAGTTTGTTTTTGTTTTTTTGTATTTCTTAACCGTCAATCTTAACTACTTCATCATCTCTATTCTTATTATTACTAAACTTACATTCATATAAAACATGTATAATCCTACTTCATTTATTGAAAGAGTATTTGGAAAGCATGTCATACCACTAGCACACTATTGAATATTCCATTGACAACATCTGACCGTTGATGATGTGGTAGTAGGATGACGAGGAGGGTGATCATTGCACAAAAACCCATCATTTTATTTTCACTTCTCACCGAGAAGGAAATAGATTTCGATGGTCTGCAGAGACCACCGTCAAAACGTGGTCTCTCGTTGTAAGACACCGGGGTACTTTATCTAAACATTGTCTTAGATAAATTTTACTAATGCTTAAGATCAAATTCAATAAATAAACAAATAAAACAAATGATTTTGTGTTCAAAGGGTCCAAATTCCTCTCAATGATTGCATCTAGATTGTCCATTTGAGGGATGTTCCGATCTAAAGTATTAATGGCCAATGGCTCAATTTTGTTTAATGAATTTGTTCATAAGATTAATAGAAAATGATTCAAAAAATAAAATTAAAAAAATCCCACCTAGCCATGTGTTTTAGGCATGAGACAACCTTCTGTTAAGGTGGTCTTGGAAGACCACAATAGCATAGTCATGTTGTCATGACCTACCACCTTGACTACCTAATCTTGTGCTTCGTATACCAAAAGAAAATATTTGTTTTGTGTTTACAAGCTACACATAAAATATAGGGGTGGCAATGGGCCAGGTCACCCAAAAAAATGATACGGGACCTACGCCCGAATTCACCCAAAAAAATGATATGGGACTTAGACCCGAATTCACTTGATCCAGACGTGAAAATGAAGTGTGGGACCCAGACATGGACCTGATTGGACTCAACCTAAAAATTAAAATATCTATGTATTTAACTATATGTAAATATATTTCATATATTGGGATTTGAAAAATATAACCAGATCCAAACCCAAACCTAGACCTGGATAGTGTTCATGTCCACGATTTGGACCCAGACCCAACTTGCTGAGTCTAATTTTTGGACCCCATACCCGGACCCAACTCTAAGGTATTAAAGGCCAATAGCTTTAAATATACTATTCATATTTTATTATATTTTTTTTATTTTTTTAACACTTGTTTGAACACTCGGGACTTGCCCGGTTTGGCTGATTGGCCAATTTACCGGTTAGGCCAGTTGAACCGCTTCCTGCTCTATGTCCGGTTAACTGTTTCGGTTCCTACACTGATTTAAATATATTTCATATATTAGGATTCAAAAAATATTATCGGACCCAGACGTAGACCTAGACAGACCCGAATAGTATTTGGATCTAAGATTTTGATCCAAACCCAACTTGTCGGGTCTTGGACCCATATCCGGACCAGATCAATTCCACCCTTCAGTTCCGTGGTAGCTATGTGTCCACTGCCACCCCTAATAAAATATTGAATTCATGGCCCATTTCTATGGGTGTTATTCGCCTTTATTCTAGATTTTGACCGGGGCTTGTTTTTAGGTAAAATTACAAAAAAACTTAAGACCACACTTTCTATGCAGTTTATCCCCAACCTAACTTCTTCTCTCACTTTTTCCCCAAAACAAACTTTCTATGCAAATACCCCCCAAGGAAAAAAGTTTATTCGTTTAAACGGAAATGCCTTCCCGTATATAAAAATCATTTTGGCCAGATTTGACGTTGACTTTTGGAACCCACTAGCACATTGTCGGAGCGCACCGTCGCATTGCCGGACTGCCCTTACAGAAACTGAAGTACTGGCCCGCCCTAAGACAACTACTGGACCAAAACTGAGTATTACCGGACCGCCCTAAGATAACTACCGGACTGAAACTGAGTATTACCGGACTGCCCTTTACATAGTGCCAGAGCCTTGGAATCCAGTAACATCTGCTGCCGGACCGTCCTTTGCAACTGCCGGACCGCAAACATCTGAGCCGGACCGCCTTTGCAATTGCTGGACTGCCCTTGACAGAGTGTTCTACTGCCGAACCGTACTTATATAGCGCCGGACTATTTTGGCGCGATAGAGGAGAGAGACGTGGGTAAAGTAAAAGTAAAGGAGGGTAGTTTAGGTATTTTTTTATTTTTTATTTGGTTGGGGGTATCTACATAGAAAGTATAGTTTGGGGAAAAAATGAGAAAAAATTAAGTTGGATGTAAGTTGTATAGAAAGTGTAGAAGAGGTTTTTTTTTTTTGGTACGTTTTTGTTGTTTATTATTTCTTGTGTACCAAGATTGTACATGATAGCTTTTACATTGTTTGTTATGTTTTCTTGATTGTTTTATTTATACATGGTTCTTAGAATATTGTCTTTCTAGTGGGCCCTTTGAACTCCTAGGTTGTGAGGAGAGAAAATAACCATTATGAAATATGTATCCATTATTGGGGCAAAGTTGACTTGGTTTTCGCCTTTAGAGAGAGAGAGTGCACTGTCGCTTATTAATTTCTCACAAGGCCCAAATATAGAGGGCACCTATTTAAAAAAGGAATTTATTGTATTTAACTTTTTTTAAAGTACAAAGGATAAGATAAAATTGTTTATGTTTGATACAGGAATATCACAATCTTTTTTAGCCGTTGGACGTGAGATGCACGGTTGGAGGTGTGCCACTAACTAGGCTCAAAATCTTATTTTATTTATTTATTTTAATTGGAATATTGTGTAGAGTAATGATGCACCCATAGGAACCAATTTTACATCCAATAGCTAAGTGTGATTTGGCCTTCTTAGATTAAGGGTAAACATATATTCTTTAATGATACATCTCATTATCATAATGCTTGCTCTACAACATAAAACTTATATATTTCTCTTTATCCAACCGTTCATTTTGAATGGAGGGTTAAGATTGTCCCAATCACAATGTCACATCTCTACATTATTTTATTTTTAATTTTTTTTATAGAAACTATTTTAACACAAAATTTGGTACGTCCAATCCTCTATTAAACTCGCACTAGCAAAAAATCTAAAAACAATATTTCCAATAAAATAAAATGAACAAAATACCTTTGAAATTTTTAAGGGGTATTTTGGTCATTATATTTTATAGAAAAAATATTTTTAATATTTCTTTTATAGGTGCGCCCCAATGAAAAGATGGCATGTACCAAATTTCATATTCATACAATTTGTATAAAAAAACTAAAAATAGAATACTTTGAGACGTCGGATCTAAGAACAAATGGTGAGTTATTTGCTCAAATTTTTAAATATACACTCTTTTTATTTTAAAGAACAATAATAATAAAAAAAAATGAAAATATTTCCTACCAAGTATTTTTTCAGCCCAATTAATATAGAGTATTCCTTTTAGTGCGATGCTTAAATCTAGGCCTTTGAAGGATCTATTTTTTTTTAAAAAAAATATTTTTTAGATAGATTTATTATCATTAGATGAAAGAAAAATTGATTTTGAATTCATAAAGTCTAACATCTTGAAATTCACCAAATGAATGGTCTTGATTCATTGTTAGAGGGGGCTTATAAATTGAATTTTATTTTTTTAGAATTAATTGTAGAGATGAAGAAAGTGTGTGCAAACGTCTGGTTTTTTAGAAGTCTAACATGATTTTTTAGAAATGTGGTCTCATTAGATTACAATGACACGGTGACATGAGATCATTCCCCTAATTTAATATATACCGGAATAAGTTCAAATCAACCTATTGGTTGTTATATACTTTTTACTTTGACTAAGTTACGTTATTCGCATTTGAATAAAAAATATCATTAAAAGGGCCAAACTACAAAAAAAAAAAAAAAAAAAAACAAATCAATGAGGCGGTTGAATCAACAATTTTGTTTTTCAAAAATAATTTCATTTAGGTATCTCCTTTGAAATTTTGTAAACAAAAATACCCAACTTGGTTTTGTTCGGAGTTTATAACCTGAATAAGTGACATATTTTGATCTAAATAATCTAAATTCCTGCTTGAATTGAGGTTCCAAACCCCAAATGTGTCTTTTCATTCAAAGTGTTATTGTTCTGGATTTGGAACCCCAAATACCCACCAAGTCACAAGTCACAAGAGCCCAAAGACATAACACCCCAACATATTCCAGTTTCCAAACTTGCTTTAACTAAAAAGTATATTTAATATTTGAAAACCAAAACAATCAGTAGTATGGGCAATGATCATGTGTATTTTCAATTTAATGTGTATACAAGTTTTTATACCTTTTTTTTTTTTTATTACAGTCTATCTTTCTCACTCTGCACCTATGATATAGGTCTTTTTTTTTAAATCAATCTAAATTTCACTTCATGCCACTTTGTTGTGTTTCTCTTGATTTTTGTACCTTCCTTTTTCTCTCTTTTTGTTATGAAAACATTCCTCTCCACTGAAGCCCTTGGCTCTCATTAACCTCGCCATTGTCTTCTATTGTTAGAGCAATGTGGGGTCATGCAGTGATAGCAAGTCTTGTTTCTCTCTCCAAATCTATTCCCCATGTTCATATTTGGGGACAAAGGATCCATGAGTCCTTGGGCGTTCTTGGTCCCTATTACATTATTCGGAAATTTGGTTTTCTTAAGACAGAGACTTTCTAACTAAATTATCGAGGTTTTGCTTTTTGGTGTATCCTTCTCCCCCAGTCCATCCTCTTCCGATCTCTTGCTTTTTAACTAAATAAGAAGAGAAGGTAAAGATATGTCAATCTTAGAGAGTGAATCAGCCACCACATTAAATTTAAAAAGATCTTAAACCATAAGAGATGACAAGCTAGTTGTCCTATGGGTTTTTGTTGCTTAAAGAACCGAAGAGAATGAGAATAGAGAAAAAAAGACAAGTTAAAGAGAAAAAATAGAAGGAGGTGGGGCTATTGTTGATGACAAAATTGAGGGTGTTCATGTTAGAGAGAAAAAGGGGAGGTTTGAGAGATACTTCTGACGTGTTGTCTAAGTTAAAGAGAGCTGAGATTTTTTATTAATTAAAATGAACAATTTCAAAACTCACCTACATCTCAATACTGTGTATTGAAAATTCACAGGATCACTCCCTTAGAAGGAGCCAGAAGTATTCAAGTAGCTTGGCTTTAGTAATTAGGTAGAAAATTACCAAAATAACCTCATGTATGCAAGTTTCTTAATGTATTTTCTAACAAAATTATTAAGAGGTACCTAAATGAGATGGTTTACCTCTTTTTACTAGTAAACAAAGTGATTCAACCACCTCAATCATTTGTTGGTTGATTTGACTATAGTGGTCCTTTCTATTAGAAGGTGGTTACACAAATCCTTTCTATTTATAGATACAAATGTCTACTTAGGATTCGTTGACATCCTTGATGCCAAGAGGATCGACCAGACAACAACACAAAACAGCATAATGTAATAAATTCCACCTAAAAACTAAATAAAATAAATGCACCATTAAAGGTTGTTAATACTAATTGGTCAGAAACGCAATGAAGAGAGAGAGAGACGCTTTACTCTTTAAAGAGAGAGAAAGCCTTAACTCTTCAAAGATATTTTGAGACTGGGAGATCCATGTTTTGGAAATTCCATCATAAGAGGGGATTGAGATATTAATAAAAAGTTTCTATCTTAATTAGACTTTTGAGTTCACAAAAATCCCTTATACGGGTTCAAGTTTAAAACTTTGAGAATGGTTAGCCTTTCAAATGGTATATATTTTTTATTTTTTAAAAAAATTTCATCATTTTATTTTACTAAATACCAAACTCATATGTTAGTCATATATATGGGTGCGGTTTGTATAGAGCCAAGGCTCTAAACAATCTAATTAAAACCCACCTTCAAATAGTATTGAGAAATGTGGTTTCTTTACTGTAATCTTCGACTAGCCTTAAAATATATTTTCATATGACCGCATTTTAGTGAACCTGAAGGTCTATTGTTAGGACATAAATTATGAGGAGGGGATATAGGTCATTTGCCCCCTTTTTTTTCTTTTTGGTTTGTGTGGGGGGGAAGGGAAAGAGAAAGATCACAGGTCCGTTGAAGATCTAGAGGGAGAAAGAGGGGTAGAGAGAGAGATTTTGAAACAACCTTCAACAAATATTGAAACACCCTTGACAAGAGAGAAAACTATTCTTGAGAGAGAGAGAGACTCAAAAACCCTAAATGATTGAATCAACATTTTAAAACTTGGTTCAAGAGGCCGGATCAACCACCTTTTGGATGACCCAAGACTGGAACGATCTGACTCTCCGGTCGGTCTCAATAAAATTTCAATAATTTATACTTTCAAAATAACATGTTAAAAATAAAATGGGTTGGAATAGGCTCTTCCTTTGATCTTGATTGCCGTGTTCTCTAATAAATTTGCCTTAGCGACAAAATCAAATGTATTTATCAAAATCAGACTGATTCTCGGTTCTAACGATAGACCTCAAATGTATTTATCAAAATCAGACTGATTCTCGATTCTAACGATAGACCGAGTCCCTCGTCATAAACATCCAATATGAATTGCCGATTCCCAATCCGATCAACAATTTTTAAAACACAATAATAAATGCATCCAACTTTTCACATGAGTCACTCCCGAGTCACTAAATGCCACCCAAGAGGAGAACTTACTAATGAATGCCCTCAAAATGGAGAATGACGTAGAGGGTATGAGTCATTGCATTCCTCTTTATTTTTCAAGTTTATATGATTATCTACAATGAGAACGCTACCTTTGTAGATGTGAGATAAGTTTGAATGACTAAGGTATTATTTTCATGTAAAGTATTTGAGGAAGCCTAATTTTAGATATTTCCATATCAAAGATCAACAAATTCATTGTGTCCTGGCTTTTGTTAATAAAGAATTATTTGAAATAATGATTCTCAATGTAAGTTTCTCATTTAGTTGAATGTTATGTGCTTCTACCTTTAACTGCGGATTAATTTGTATAGATTGGATATATTGAGCGTTTTCAGGGTGATTAGATCAAGCCTTTTAAGAACATAAAATTATTATTTTTATAAAATAGTTTCTCATTGGGCAATGATAAAGTAGGATAAGAATTTGGATTAAATAAAAGAAAAAATTTATATAAGGTTGAGGCCCTAAACAATCAAACTAGAGTGCACCACAAAATTCATTTGAAAAAGTTGTTTCAATGCCGAAAAACCCCCAAATCCAATTATCGTAACCTTAAGATATATGGACATTAAAAAAATGGTCTTCAAGTCTTGGGAATAGTGCATCTTGTAATGCATTATCGAGACCATCAATTTTCAAGATCAAGGTTTGAAAATTCGGGGATCCAATTTGGAATAGTGATCCGGATCGCGGAATTGTTCGTAACGATCCAAATCTTTAATATATCGGGATCTGAGCTACCCAATGCAGTGTAAGCCAACTCACCATCGTGCCCGTGTGTGCGCCTGTTGTATGCATGACTAACATTTTATAAACCATTATTCTTTTTAGAATCCTCGCTGTGGGATTTTTTTTTTCTCTACTTTTCTTCTTTTTTCTTTGATTCTCTCTCGCTCTCCATTTGTTTTCGCCCTTGCTGTCATGTCCAAGCCCATGACAGCAAGGGCTTGGACAACAACAACAATAATAATATTCATATTGTTTAGCAACTTTTTGAGGTAAATTGAAGCTTGTCTTTTTAATTTTAAATTTTAGAATCCATTTACGCAAGGCTTGAAAATTCCCCAATTGTATTGCCAAGAGGCATTTTTATTTTTTCGAATTTTGATATCTTTATTTTCTATTTTTTAGGGTATAAATATTTTTTTGATTTTTTTTTAATGTCATAAAAATTTATAGGGAGATTTATTTTTGTTTTTAATCATATGATATGGAAGCGTTTTCTAATATTTTTAATCATGTTTATTATAATATTATAATTAATAATTATATTTGATAAATCAAATATTATATTATATTTATTTTTTTATTTTCATTATAAGTTACATAATGTATTATTTTTTCTTATAGTTATAAATAAGATTTTTAAAATTAGATGATATTATAAGATATTCTAGATTTGTTCATATTTGTATAGTAAAATAATTATAAAAAGGT
>NW_006499541.1:56586-76422 GCF_000471905.2 Amborella trichopoda | reverse complement strand
CCTATCCCCTCGTGTGCCTTAGCCTCCCACGACTCACACGAGTCATCCGTTTTCGTTAAATTAAAGGGCAAAGGGGCGAAAGAGAGAGAAGATAGAATCGTGGAACCATCAAAGATAGAGAGAGAGACATCCCTTCAAGAAGTGAGAGAGATTGAAACAAACTTCAACAAGCGAGAGATCAGAGAGAAATTGAAAGGCCCTCCGACCAAGAAAGATAGAAACACTCTTCCGAGAGAGAGAAACCCCTGGACAAAAAAGAGAGTGAGAGTCCTTCAACAACTCACAGGGCAGAGGCTTTGATGCATTAGAGGAGAGAGAGAGAGCTTCCAAAAACCAAGAGAGACAGCACCACCTTTCGATATGAGAGAGACAGCTTCAACAAAACCCTGAGGGCAAAGGTATTGACTTCTTTGTATTCCCATCATTTTTGCATGAAAAGATGGTGAAACGTATTGTTATTTCACACAAATGAAAGGATTGAACGTGTCTTAACTTTTCACATGAATAACTTTAGAAGGCCACTTTACTATAATTCATCTTCTAATGAATGCAACTCCAAATGGAGAATGACCTAGAAATCATGACTACTCATTTCATACTTTAGTAATTTTCAAGTTTAAATAATTGTATACAGGGAGAATGTTACCTCACTCTTTTTCTTTTTTCTTTCCTTTTTTTTTTTCTCTATTTTTTGTGTACAAAGACAAGACCTTGAAAAAATGAGTAAGGGCATGTCTTTTCCACTGAATTACCAAAAAAAGAAAAAGCGTGACACCTTGAGCTATCAAATTTAAGATAAGATAGAAAGCTTGGGGTGTTGCTTTCATACCTAGAGTTTGAAAAAAATTTCTTAGTACTTTGAGTATATTCAAGGGCAAATAGTCAGTCATATGGTTTTATATATGATAGTGGTGATTGTGATATTTTTGTATCAAAGATAATCAATCTTATTATGTAATTAGGTTTACGTAGTTTACATGGCATTGTTAATAAAGATTGCTCAAAATTATGATTCAATGTTATGTATTCTTTTCTTTCCTCCTCCCCACCCTCCCCCTTGTTCTGAATAGTCCCCTTATTTTTATTTTTTTTTAAAATTTTCTTTCTTTTTTAATAAAGTTTGCTCAAAATTGTAATATTTTCCTTTCTTTCTTTCTTTTTTTCTTCCCTCTTAAATGGAGGTAAACATGAGATCTATTATGTAGCAAGCAAGACAAAAGAACGACCTTATCACCCACCAGCAAGAGGAATGCGATTCCAATATCTAAAGATTCTCGTCTTGTCAAAAAAATATCTAAAGATCTCTCTTGAGACTCAAAAAAAACAATTATATTTCAAAAACTAAAATATCTAAAAAACAAATGTATTTCATGAGCTCGAACTTTACAGGGTCTACCCCAAAAAGTATCATATCCTAAAGTCTTTCTGTAATTAGGGTCCGAAACTAGTTGAATATAATGTGATCCTAACCTTAACTATTGCCTAATTTGCATGTAATAGATACACACATGTATAAGGTGTATGTATAAATTAATAATATGATCTCTTGGTGCACTTTGAGTAGGTCAGCTTGGGTTGGTTATTGCCATATTGGATCCAACTTCAAACTTAAGAACTTTTGACCTCCCTCACAAACAAAGGGTGTCTTAACATATTCAGGGTCAACAATTACTTAATTAGAAACAATTAGGAGTATTTTTAACCCAACTGCATTGCATGTACCAAATGATAAAAATACTTCTAACTATTCTTCATTAAGAAAACCGAATAGTATGTTCTTTATTTGTAATCATGAACAAATAAGGATATTTTTGTCATTTTGTTGGCGTTTCTTTCTTAATAGCCATGATTGTTAAGACTTCTCAATCATAAACAAGGACAATTTAAATATTTTTGAACTTTCTCGTAGATAATGTACCTAAGTGAAATGAAAATATAAAAGCAACCCTTCAACGGTTAATAGTAAAATACTTTTTGCTATAAACAAATTGCTTATCTAACAATGAAGAAGAAAACCATGAAATTTGGTTTATAAAATGCCCGAGGACATCAATCTAACACCATCTATTCTTTCTTAAAATGGTTAGTTAGTAGGAGTGGCAACGTGTCGGGTCGGGTCCGGGTCCGATCGGACCTAGAACCGAGCTCAAAAAAAAATTATGGGACTCGGCTCTGAACCCAGACTCGATTCAAAAACAAAAATATATATATTTAAATACATTTAATTTTAGCTTAAATATATACATATATTATTTAAATATTATAATTAAAATATATAGTTATATTTATTTAAATATTAATTAAATATTATTAAAATATTATATATTAAATATTATTTATATAATAATACTATTTGGGTCTAGTCCGGGTCAGGTCAATATGAACCCATACCCGAATAATGTTTGGGTCCAATATTTAAACCCAGGCCCCATCTGCCTGGTCCGATTCTTGGACCCATACCCAGACCTAGATCGAGTCGTCTCGGGTCGAGTCCGGCTCCATTGCCACCCCTATTGGTCAGGTTACAACATTTTTCGTGGTGAAAAACCATCTCCCCATATTTTTATTCAAAATATGTGTTTCATGGCAATCTTCATTGAGACCAACAAGATACAATTGAACTGTATTCAAGGCAAAACCAATGCGCCTGGGACCCCTAAAATGGAGGAGCATAGATATGATCTCTTTCCACCTTTGGGACCAAATATTCTCCCTACTTACTTTTCCGGATGGTCCACATCATGTGGACTGTTGGAAGGGGTTAAGATTTCACAAGCCCATATCTAACAGCCAAAAATGAATTTCATATTTTTTTAAAAAGATTATTCCTATCTGAAATTTGCATTGTAAATTCATTTTCATAAAGAGAACTAAATAAAAATATTTCAAATTAAAATAATTAAAATAGCTCTAAATATATTTTGGTCAATATTTTTTTCAAAATATTTTTATTTAGTTTTCCTTAAAGATGGAAACTAAAACTGAGATTTCAGATAAATTTAATTTTTAAATTAAAAGTAAAATATAAAAAAACCAAATTAAGTTTTGCCCCTTGAATGAGGCTAGTTTTTAAAATAATAACCCTTAAAATGCACTTTTTAAGTGTCCACATCATGTGGTTATACCAACCCTTTTTGAAATAACCCAACTACAATAGCTCTTATTCTAGGCTCCAAAAAATGGAATTTCCTTTTAGGACATAAACATGCCTACAGCTGTCTAAAAAAGTAGAAAAGATAGAAAGCAATAAGATAAAATCAATTGTGAGATAACACTCAGTTGTACAACCACGTTTTCAACGGATAGATTTCTGTGGAAATTGGAGATAAGTATAAAGTTACTATATGCCTAGGAAGACAAGACAACGAGTCAATCCTTGGTCAATAAAAGGGATGAGAAGTGCAAAAGTAGAAAAGGGGTGAGAAGTGCAAAAGTAGAGTTACATAACGGTACTGGAATGGGTAATAGTGTGCTCCTATGGGATTACACTATACACCTAGTCGTGGGGGCAAAAGACCTACTTAGGGGAATTATCTTCATAAGGATCTCAAGGATCTACTTTGAAATCTCTTAATGAGTATTTTTTTTTTTGGGTAATTCAGTGGAGAAGATAGGCCGTGTGGGCAAGATTAAAAACTTACTATTTTTTAAGGTATTAGTAGGATTGAAACCACGATATGGTTACTAGGTAAGGGGGTGCTACCACCACGACCCAGTCCCCTTCTTGCTAGATGAGTACTTTCAATAATAAAAAATGAGTTTTGACTTCCTAAATAGTAAACACTTAGATCTGATTGCCCGAATATTAGATTGTTTCTCTTTAATCCTAGGACGCCACTTTTTTTAAGCAAATATAGGAAGCGCATCATTTTTATTTTTATTTTTGGGTTGATCTATATTCTAAAGTAACATTTTTAAATTATTTCAAAGTCGAGATGTATGGATATGGAAAAAAACAATTCAAAGCCTAAAAATAATACATCCTGCAACATATACTATCCATTTTCAAGATTTATATACATTTATAGATTTGTTTGATTTTGAACCATTTTTTTAGTTTAATTTTTTATAATTAGAAATGTAACATATTCTTGGGCCTACTTAAGATTTTTTGACGTCAAAATTGCATCATATGAGTTCTGACAATGCTTGAAAGTGCGCCTTCCTTTGATTTGGTTAATATTGCAGCCTTATGCAAACCACACCTTTCCTAAAATTAGGGTTATAAAAATACTCCTATCAAGGATTAAAGGTTATAAAATTACTGCTAGCTAGGATTTTATTGGAGGGAGTTAATATGCAATTTGCTCAAGTGGGACATATAATGTTTTCGATGATTGATATTATGTTGATATAACAAAATTAAGCAATTTACCCAAAAATAATAATAATAAGCTATATATAATATAAGAGAAAAAGTTTATATAAGGGTGAGGTTCTAAGCAATTAAATTAAAGCACACACCAAGAATTCACTAGAACAACTTCTATCGATGCCCAAAAATCCTCAAATCGGTCATCTCGACCTCGATATGTATGAACATGAGATAATTAGATTTCAAGTATAAAAAATAGAGTATCTTGTAATGTATTTCTGGACTGTCAATTTTCAAGATTTTTTAAGTGTCATAGATTGATTCAATCTACACTATTTTTAAAATTTAAAATTTCATAGAAAGAAATGAAAATAAATTTACACACCATCACAAAGATTTCTAGTACTAAAACAGCATCTTTCAACACTATTTGAAATTGTGCCTTACTTTAATTGTTTAGGTCCACAACCTTATACAAACCACACCCTATTATAAGAGCTTAATACTTAGCTTGTCGAGGACCTTATCCCATCTTCATTGTCTGTTATTATAATGGAAGATGATTTTAGCTAAGGCCATGGTCACTTTGACAAAGGGAAGTCATCAAAGCTTTGATTGCTTTGTTGAAAAGACAATTGCTTAGTGCTGTGACTTCATTATTGAAGAGACAGCCCCAATAAGGGGCTTTTAGGCTCCATAAAATTGATGTCCACTACTAAACCACCTGCTCTATTATGAAGCGTACAATCTTGACCTAACCCTTGCCTAGTCAATGGAGAAAGAATTCTAGTTGAGTCTTGGTCATGATTAAGAGAGACCCAAATCAAGGTGTTGATTACTTGGTTATTATGATAAAGGTGAGGTAAGGTGCACTTGGGGACACATGCTATGGTGAGTTCATCCCTCCAATAATCTACTTTCGAGGTGAATTTTGAACCCAAAAGTTTTTCAAGTCCATCATTTAGACCACCACAATCAGGAATTAGAATAATAATAATAATAATAAGACCTATAATGATTTATTTTGTTTTTTTTTTAGCTAATCATTGCAGTTCTTCACTATTAGTCAAATATGTCCTTTTGGAGCTCCAAATTCATAGATCTAACGTGGAAATGGATTTACAATGTTTTAGGATGTGTTACAATTATCAAATTGTTTGAAAATCAGTTTGAATACATGAGTCGGCCGACACATCAAGCATTTTTCCTTGTTATAATCACATGTACTAATTGCTTTCTTAAGTAGGATTTGGACAAATATTAAAGTGTTGAAGAACATAATTTCCCTTTTTTTCTGGCAGATATGATTCTAAAAGATGAGATGAGAGGCTCATCCTCATGGAGCATTAATGATCTGGACCGTTTTGGATGATCGGCCTCACTCTTTCATAGTTGGACCCACTGATTGCATTATTCCCTGTTCTCTAGTAACCTAATTCATAGTAAAAGGGGTCAAATTCAATTGTGGAGTTTATTTTTTTTCTTAATGAAATTAGAATAGTGGAGATTCTAACTAAACAGTGCATAATAATAGAGATATAATGCTTTTTTATTTTTGAACTAGTAGAATCCAAAAGTTTCGAAAATAACAAGAAAAAATGACGAAAGCATCCCAATCAGTACTAGAATTGAAGTGAACAACACAAAAGATTGACTACTTTCAAAGCCACAACACAAAATATTACATGCTTTCAAATCCCTATAAGAACTCTCTCAACAAGAATTCCAAAAGTTTGATCCCACCAAGAACTTGTACTTATTCAGTTAGAAATAAATTAAGAGAGAGTACGAGTCATAATACACGATAAAACATAAAAGATATACGCCACAAGAATACAAAGGTTTGTGTGGTTTACCTCAAGAAGGCTATATCCATGGCCATGACAAACTGAAATCCACTATATCAATGAAAGTTATACCATAGATTTTGGGATAAAGAGTTACATTACTAACTCTCGATAAAATTAAGTCGAACACCTTTTATATCTGCCCCCGTGATCGGCATAACCTGCCGATCTCTCATCTCTATTCCACAATTAAACCACTTTCTAAGAAGAGATCCATCTTTATTCCACAGCTAAAACGTTGTTCAGGAAGAGACCCTTGAGAGCAACTAAGATTTTCTCTCATTAAAAGGGGAACCACCCAAAATCTTCATGGGAACCGCTTCTCTGCAAGAAACCAACCTTCTATGACATGACTAAACATATCGATGTTCATATATCATTTTATTCGTGATGTGGCTGAAGATAGAAAATTTTTATTGCAGAAAATTCATACTGATGACAATTCAACGGATATATTAACTAAGCCCATAGGAAAGGGGAAGTTCACTTGGTGCACGACTTCCTTGGGGCTTGTGGTTGCTTGATGAATAGTAACTGGTGGGCAGTAATTTCTTGGAGTATACTAGTCAGAATGAAAACATGTCTTCAAGTGGGAGAATGTTGGCGTGAAGCCATGTTGAGATATGGTCCCTTGATTTTAGGAACTTGTATTTGATAACCACATATCTCTACCCGTATTTATGACTACTATTTTTAGGGGGTCTGAATCCTTATGATTTTATATTGCACGTTAATCATAGTGGGAGATGGGACATTTTCTAACTCCTATTAAATGTGAGAAATCTATGTGAAATAGGAGTCCCAATCAAATTAGAAGAGGGTATGGCTTTCACGTGAGTCTCTTATAGGTTATTACTCTTTATAAATAGAGCTTTATAGAGAGACAAAAATATACATGAAAAATTGAGAAGCAAATAAGAGAGAAAAATAGCTTTTTCTAGTCCTTGAGCAAGTATTCTAGAGAGATAAAGACCATATTTTAGCGCTTGAGAGAGAGCTTGTAATCCGTTGCATTCTCCATGCATGCATGTTAGTTTTCTGATTAGTAGAAGAGAACTTTGTTGCCCTGTGGATAGGGGGCAATAAACCTGGACCCGACCCAGACCCGCCGGGTGTATCCGACAATGGTCGGGGTATAGGGTCCAAGTTTTGGACTCACGGGTAGGGTCCGAGTACAATAAAGAATACTTGGATAGTCCCGGGTCTTGATACGGGTCCTGCTATACCCGACCCAACGGGTAACCGGACTCGAATTTTTAGTCTACCCAAAGGCCAAAGCCCCGATCCTAAAATTGTTTCAGTACTTTTCTTCTTCCTCTAGTTCCCCAAGTGGCCAAATCCCATCACCATCCTCCCTCTCTGCAATTCTCCCTCTCTCAATTTATTGGAGACATAGTTCTCTCTATGTCGAATGTATCTCTCTCTCTCTCTCTCTCTCTCATTGCCCACCCCTAAAAATTAGTTACATTTGTGCACCATTGTAGGCTACAAAAAAGGAAGTTCATAGTGACGGTGGTAATGGACCTAATCAAACCCGGGACTTGACGGGTACGGGTATAGATCCAACTTTTGGACCCGACGGGTGGCGAGTTCAAAACTTGGACCCGAATACAATCAGGTCTGGGTCCGGGTCCAATCGAACCCAACCTATTGCCACCCCTACTTGTTGGCATAAACAACTTGCCAAACCACATAAACCTTTGTGTGTCTCTTCTTTTATTTTTTTGCTCTATTTTATTTCTCTAATTTTTGCCAAACCTTGGTCTTTTATCCTCTACAATTGGTATCAGAGCTACTTCCATGAGAACGGCAAATTGAAATCCATTATATCAATGAAAGTTATATCATAGATTTTGGGACATAAAGTTACATCTTTAACTCTCAATAAAACTCAATCGAGCAAACCCTTTTAGACCTGCTCTTCTGATCGACACAACTCATCAATCTCTCATTTCTATTCCACAGCAAAACTACTACCCAGGAAGATATCTATCTCTATTCCACAGTTAAATCATTGTTCAGGAAGAGATCTATCTCTATTCCACAGCTATACCACTGTCCAGGAAAAGATCTATCTCTATTCCACAACTAAACCACTATTTAAAAAGAGACCCTTGAAAACAGTCGAGACTTTCTCTAACTAAAAGGAGAAACCACCCAAAATCTTCATTGTGACCGTTTCTCTACAAGAAACCAACCTCTCAATCAATTGTGTTTCTAACCATAGGAAGCTCTATTCTCTCTAAAGGGAAGCCTTGTCTCTCATGCACAGGAGGTTACTGTCTCTCTCTCTAGATGAAGCCACATTTCCCATATGGTGACCCAAATAGATAAAAGTTGGACTCTGCGATCACGCACGGTGTATGTATATTATTATTATTTTTTTTATTTATTTTTCTTATTCCTACACTGGTAAAACCACTCGCAATATTCAATTACAAACAAATAACTCTTAAAAAAAATAAACAATAAAAAAACGGTTCTCACTTGCTACCAATGTTGAATAAAATTCTTTAAATCAAAACCTTAATTCATTGCTTTATGAGAATAGAAAAGATCAATACAAAAATAAAATTTAAAGTAAAATTGTCAAAGATTACCTCAACCGGGCTTAGTACACCACACGTTGAATCTCTTCCTTCCGATGGTGCCCAAAATCAATGATCAGTCTCTTAATTCTCCTACTTATGGCAAAACCCTCTCAAAAACATATGGATGTCGATCTAAAACCAACTATCTAAAGCTCCAATGTCTTAGTCTTACTCAGACCCCTTGGCTTGATCTTTAAAGAGATGAGAGATAAAAATCAAAGAGAGATGGAGAGAACTATTAGCTAGGGGATGCTCCTCTTTGTAACCCACAAAAATCAAGAACCAACCTTTGCTTGGACGTGCCCCTTAGAACCCACGAGAGAGAGATGAGATGCTTGAGCGTGCCACCTTTGGAACAAAAAAAGAGAGATGAGATACCTAGGTTCGGGCAAAGACTTGGGAGAGAGTAAGCAGCTCTAGGCTGGGCCATGCCCCTCTTGAGAGGTCTAGGAGAGAGATAATTCTTAGAGAGACAAGTGAGAAGAGGTGTAGAGATTTGGTATGGGGGAGAGTCCATTTTTTATAGACTTTTAATGCCTTAGGGTTTGCCTCAATTCGTGGAGTCAAATCTTGACCATAGATCTAAAGAGACTTGTGAGGTAAGAGATTTAAGTCATCCATTCATTAGATCCACTATCAAGTTTTAAAGAAAGTACTCGAACCTTATTCTCTACTTCCTAAACTTATTCCTATCAAATATTTAGATAGGGAAAATATTTCTCATACTTTTCTCATTTAGTATATATCCATACCTTATTCTTTCACACAAGACTTTTTAAAATTTCATTATTTGATTTCATTTATAAGAAGGCTTCTCACCAAAATAGGAAAGCCAACAAGCATGTGAGATCTCTTACAATATTGAGTAAGAAGACAACCTCCCAATGGGGCGTGCCACCCACCCTTTATGGCCTCTTATAGGCCCCACCCAATCTCCCAATGTGTTTTAAATGGGCCCCTATATTTTATGATAGGTCCAACAAATTTTTAGAAAATGTAAAAATTGACTTTTAGAATTTAAATCCCTTAGTTATTTAAAACATTAAAAAATGATTTTTATCTTAATTTATAAATCCAAATAACAAAAATTAAAATATTAAAAAATACAAAAAATTCAAATAAACATTTAAAAATCATATAACATAAAATTAATTATTTTTAATGGGAATCGGATCCGTCAAGTTCTAGAAATTTTATCAATGCACTGAAGCACTCTACCTACAATTATGGACCACGATTCACACTAGCTTTTTCAAACTGACCCAGTAGTTCTCATTACCTATAGTTTACTATAGGGGCTCATGATTGGACCACCAAAGTCAGCTAATAGACTAGGGGAAGTAATCCCAGTATATAGATTTCAAGTTTTCTCCTAGAAACAAAATCATAGTCCCCTAGACCATGATGCAATCACGACTCTATGATGCATAGGAATAATCTCTTGCACATGTACACGTTTCACCCTCAATTGTGGATCACTATCGCAATACAGCTATCTATGTATATGTCGTGTGATGATATTAGGATGAGGCTTTAGCCCTGTTTCTAAAGGTCAATCATCACACATAAAGGTCACACAGTCAATCGGCTCTCATCTATGCATAGTCCGACCCATTGTTAGAAAAATCAGGTGATCTAACAGCTAACCACCCGGTTAGATTAGAACTGGTCAGTGACTAGTTCCAGTTTTGGGCGGTTTTGGTGATCGACCGATATTTTTAAAAAGAATTCAAAAAAATATATATAAATTCCCAAATATAAGGAATTTGGTTTGTAATGCATTTTTAAATATTCTTTACATTATGGTAAAGATTAAAAAAAAAATTGTTATTAATACTCATTTTAATTCAAAAATCAATTCTTAAAATCTATTTTTTTCATTAATTTTCAACTTCATTTGAATGTGTTTGGTTTTAATCATTCTTTATATGCTTTCATATTTTAGTAGATTTTATTTTTTATCTCTTTTATTTTTTTAACACTTTTTTGACTGCCCGAGACTTGCCCGATTAGAATGGTTGAATCGACCGGCTTACCAGTCATGCCGATTAAACCGCTTCTGGGCCCATGTCCGGTTAACCATTTTGATTCGATTTTGCAAATACTGCTCTGACCTCATCAAGGGCTAGCTCACTAAACCCTTCTCGATTTTATCTCTATGCCTAGGTACCTTGGGTTTTTCTAACTCGACTGGCCTAGCACGTCAAATTTAGTCTGAGTATCGACAAATCGTATTTACATGATATGATCCACAAGAGGATCACACTCCCACTGGGTTTATGTTTCACTATATAAAATGATCGTACAAGCTCTCATAAGACCTTTAAAGGTCACATAAACCCAACAATAGGGCACACATAGACTTCCATCTTTCATCCCATATATATAAAATTAAGAGTCTACACTACTTAGGAAACTTCCTATAGGTATTACATATATCTCAAGAACCAAGAGATATATCTCAAAGTCTTAATCTTTTTGGATTTATATTTCTTTTAGAAAACTTATCAATATCAATCCCAATCCTACATAATATGGGGTTTTCTTATGTGGGTGATTTTGAATCACTCCATATCCAACAATTGCTATGTGGAGATATCGCTTCATGGGTTTCTCATTTCTTCGTTTCCATTGTATGATGAGTTGTCTTACTCAGGTGAGTCCTATTGATTCACTCTCAAGGCAATTAGGACGGATTTTCTCAAAAAATAAAATAGAGAATGAAAGAATTATATTCAAAAGTAAGGCCCAAGAATGTGGCCATAGTAATAGTTGTATCTATTTAAAAATAGTTCATCATCATCAAAGCTTTTTTCAACTATTTGGGGTCGGCTATACAAATCTTAGTTCTGCATTCTACTCTATTAAAAGTCATACATTCAGTAAAGCCATAAGTCCCTATATATTTTCTTACTACTTTCAACCATACTTTTTTGGGACTACCCCATGTCTTTTTTTGAGTCTTTCACTTAAACTATTTACTTAAAAAGTGAAAAAAAAAGAAGAAAAATAGAATAGAAAGTAAGAAATTGTTATTTAGCCTATGTGTCGGACTTTTAAGTTAGTTGAAAGTACCAACCACTCGCATACAAGAGGTCCTACACCCAACGGCGTTGGCTGAATCTAGTTCGTTGGATGGCTCACGTTGTATTTTATGCTTGAATTTTAAATGCTTTTAAATTTTAATCTACATGAAACTTGTGGCACCTAATAAATTAGTTTTTTATTAGGTATGCTTTCCTAAATGCATGAACACCCCAGTTTTCTTGTGAATAAAAAATAGTTTTTTTTCTAGTATGATAACTCTTCAATTTTTAGATTCCTCTCTTTTATTGATTAACAGATATCTATGTATTATCTTCTACTCTTAACTGTCTCTTTCTTCCTCATCTTTCTTTATTTTAGGAGACGTCTCCTTAATTTTCTCATTATCAAGATTTTATGTGGCTCTAAAATAACTCTTCTCTCTTCCCATGTAACTCTCTCACGTGGTCCTCTCTCTAACATCCCCATCTCTCCCTTTCTATAATTCGCCCCCCCCCCTCTTCCCTCTCTCTCCTTATACCTCTCTCTCTCTTCTCTCTTATCTGCTACATATTATTTATAGGACCTCTCTCCTATCTCCTACACATTATTTGTAGGACCTCTCTCCTATCTCCTACACATTATTTTTAGGAATCTCTCTAGAAATAAGGTCTTTCTGACTTATTTGGAAAGCATACACATTAGTTTTAGGACCTCTCTCCCTCTATTTCAAATATAATTAATTCTTCAAAAAGATTAATAATATTTGTAGTTGAAATAATTGTAGTTATAATTGTAATAATATGATGTGTTACTTATTTTGCTATATCGAATTTCCATGTGCTATTGAAAAATATCATATAAGAATTTATATTGTAAAATTACTTCAAAAATATTAAAAACATCATCAAATATAATTACAATTGTATAATTACCATACATTATGACGTATTAGTATGTAACTTATATTTAAATTTATATGCATAGCATATGCAGGTGACATTATTGTGATATCTGTTGTACAATTAATTGTTAACAATCGCTACTCTCTTTCTTCATATGTCTCTCATTCTATTTTAATAAAATTATATTTTTTTATTTGTTTTGTTTGTTCAATTTTATAATTATTAATTATTCTATTTGGTAAAAAATTTAAGATTCCATGCAACGCACTGGCTATTTACTAGTATATATATATATATATATATATATATATATATAGATAGAGAGAGAGAGAAAGAAGTATGAGAGAGAGAGAGAGAAAGAAGTATGACATTCTCTTATTGACGAACTTTCTTTGATCCTACACCTTTAAAATTTATAATTTATCTGTATATAGAAACATCCAACAGTTGGATTTTAGTTGGGATTAAGCCGAGCTCATAGGAATTCGAGTTTGGCAGGAATGTGAGGATAATTAATGTGTATGATGTTTGCTTATTCACTCCCTACCATCTTATCAAATGGGATAGTTATAGGACCCTGACCACACAATTTAAGTGGGTGGAGGAATAGAGGAGGTTTTGATTTTTCTTCTTTTATTTTCTTTTGCTTTTGGAAACCTAAGATAAGAAAAAAAGTGAATTCTTAATCTCCCTAAAATCTAGCTTAAAATTGGATCTTGTATCTAAACTTTTATAGGCAATAATCTCAACAACCACAACTATGAATATGAGAAAAAAAGAATATTGGACTTGAAACATTACAAATAAGCCATTTTAAAAGAATTAAAATGAATGATAATGAATTGTCGAAAAATAAAGTCTAAGACCATGTTTGTTTAAGATTTAAAATTTATTTTTCTTTCCAAATTCATGATAATAGTGGAGATAGAGTTAATAAAAATTTAAAAAAATATCTTCGTATATTTTCTTTTTAAATTTTATTTCTCAATAGACTTAAAGTTTTAAAATATATATATCTTTTAATCCTATGCACTAACTTTATTCTATTTTTTTTAGCTGAAACAAATATTCAAAAGACGGAAAGAGAGAGATAAAAGATTTAAAAAGAACTAAACTTTGTTGTTTAGGCTGAGAAGGTAAGTTTCGAAATGTTGGGTTGATGAGAAATGAAACTTTTGTAGAGGGTGTACCGCGGCATTTCCTCTAAATTTTAAAGATAAGAGGAGACGTCACTTGAACAGTGTGTTTTGATTGGACCATTAAAAACCCTAAATGCCTGCGACAAGGATTGATTGAAGTGGCCCAACGTACCCTTTTGGTTGCGACACGACGCAACCTTCAAATAACAATCATGAAAATGAAGCTTCTCATGAAAGTGCTGGTTATAAGCAAGGATTTGGAATGACCCAAGTGCCCATTGCTTTAAAAACTGGACCCATGGGCCGGGTCAATCACCCAATGACCGATCCGATCTAGATTGTCAATTGGATGCGTTAGCAAGCGGCCAAGCCCGCATATATAGAAATGCGGACTTGGCAATAAGTATCTTTTTTAAACATAATTTGATACTAATATTTAGATAATATATAATCTGTAACATGGAGATCGTGAATATAAAAAAATAACTAAATTTTGAAAACTAGAAATAATAATTATATTAAAAAAATATAGTTACAATTGTTTTTTGATGGACCGCCTACTTGCATCCATCTTTAAGATGGATGATTTATACCTCTGGACCGCATATTGGACAAATGCGGTCCGGCTTGCATGAAACAATTGTTCTTGTCAATTTGGGTGGGATCTGATCGATTTCTCTGTGTGAAAGTCCCAACAAATTAAAAAAAAAATTAAATATAAATATAAAAAATTTAAAAAATAAAATGGTAGGAACCAAGCAATTGAACTACTGCATCTACGTACACCTTCTATAATTAGCCTTGTAGACACATTTCTTAACGCTCTCGGTTAAACTCAAGATGATTTGAGATAGAATAGCAAGAGTTTGGATACTAAGGGTTGAAATATACACAGCTTGATATGTTTGACCTACAGTTTGATATGTTTGACATGTGCATATACACATATGTGTACACGTTTAATTCAGTTGCAAACAACTTATATATGGGCTGTAAAAGAGTTATGTAACACTATAAATAAGGTATTATACACATGTTTAAGATAATCTCTTGAAATACAATGTATCTTCTGTGATATAGTTATGCATCTCCAATAATACACATTAATGGGAACTTAAGCTCCGAATATACAGAATACAAGTTTTTTAACAATAAGTAACATAAACGAGTAGTTGAATCTTCATATGCATAGCCTGGATCAATTGAATCAATAGTTGTCATGTTCAAATTGCTTGATCAACAAGCACTGAGAGTTTGGGTGGATTCGACACAAATCTTTTGTAGAGCCGGTTTCGCCCATTTAGTGCCCCCACACATACTCAAAGCTTGGGTGAATAACAATAGAATGGAGATATGTATGGGAAGGAACGGGATGACAGAAGGGTTACAGATGACGGACAGCATGATGGTGTGGATGTTGGGATGACAATGGGGCATCGGCCAAAGCTTGTTGCAATTCCAATGTCACGCAACCAGGCTTTGATTTGAGAAAGGGTCTCGAAGGTTGAACCTATGGATCTTAAATGTGGTATTGATTTCTCTCTCTAAAGGATTCATGGAAACGATAAATCTTTGGCTACGGTTTGTATAGAGCTGTGGCTCTAAATAATTAAAATAGAGCCCATCTTTAAATAATGTCGCCAAATAAAGCTTCAAAAATAGTATAGATAGACCAGATATATGAAAACTTGACAATCTTGATAATTGATGGTCCAAAAATGAGTTGCAAGAGCTATTTTTAAAACTTGAAATCTATTTTTTTCTCACGTCATCTTGATGTCCGATGATCAATTTGAGGATATTTGTGCATCAAAACAACCTCTTCTAATGAAATTTTTGAGGTGGGCTCCAATTTGATTATTTAGAGCCTCAACCAGTTTTCGCAAAATTGAACTGAAACAATTAACCGGACATGGGCCTGAAAGCAGTTTAACCGATTAATTTAATCGCTCTAACCGGCAAGTCTCGGGCGGCCAAAAAAGTGTTAAAAAAAATTAAAAAAAATACAAAAAGAAAATCTACTAAAATATGAAAAACATATAAAGAATGATTAACACAAAACACATTAAAATGAAGTCGAAAATTAATGAAAAAAATTGATTTAACCCATTTTATATTTTTCAATAGCTATTTTTCAAAAAATTTTAAAAAAAATGGAAAAATATAAAAGTGAGTATTAATGACGAAAAAAATTTTAATCTTTTACCATAACATAAAGAATACTTAAAAATGCATTACCAATCAAATTCCTTATTTTTGAGAATTTATATACATTTTGTTGAATTTTTTTTTTTAAATACCAGTTGATCACTGTAACTATCCAAAACTTAAACTGGGCCAATTCCATTCTAACCGGTTGATTAGCGATTAAATCGAATGATTTGGTGAATAATGGCCTCGACTATGTATAAACTTTTTCCTAAATCTTTAACCTCCATGATTCATGACGGCATGACGCACAAGAAGGAAGTTTTACAAGAAACTAATAGTAGAGAGAGAAGCATCAAAGGAGCGTTGAAGGACGTTTCCTTGAAATAAAGAGAGAAAGAAGCATCAAAATGGAAATCAGGTTTAGGGCAAAAATGAACGAGGATAAAGAGGAACAAGAATTATGGCAAAAATGAACCACGATAAAGAGGAACAAGAATCAAACGGTAAGACCAAAGCAGGCTCGAGCAGCATAAGATCAAAGAATGGACAAAACTTCATATCTTCGTCAAAGACAGAAAATAGTGGAAGAACAATAAGACAACCGCTCACTGATAAAAACAGACAGGATCGAGCAAAAACAAATTAACAGACTCAATCATACAAGAACAGAGCAAGGCGAATATGATCTCTGGCTCTTATGACATGTTAGAGTCTAAAGTTTCTCTTAAAATACTCTATGTGTCCATTTTATCAATGCAAATATACAAATTTGTAGATGACAAGAATAAAAACAAATCATTAACACCTATTTATACCCACAGTTACCATAAAATACAGGATATTGCGACTACGCTTTTCATATACACTTATTAGAATATGGGATAAATTTCAAAATGGCTTATTGTAAGAGTGTCATTGAATAGACAGTTTCAAAAAACGATATATCACATTTTATGATTTACCTCAAGCCATCCAATTTGACATCTAATGAGTGGGAATAATTGTCACCTTTATGTACAAAAGATAAATTGCCTCTTTGTATTTTTCTCTTATAATATATACATTTTATAACTAACCATGTAGGCATATACACTTTCCTTAACATATAGTACCCTGAACTGATCCCTAACGCATCCTCATCCGTTGTTTTTTTAGAATGAATGGCAGAGACTATGCCCAATTTCAATTTTAAGGACGGTCGCTGCTAACTTTTATAAATAAACGATGGATGTGTTAGAACTTAAAAGTGGTAGTTCGGTAATTGCCCCCCAACACATAAAACAAGATCCATTATAAAGAGTAAATAACGGCAATGGCTACATGTATGTCTCTCAACTTTGAAAATTTTGGGAAAGGGATTGAAGTCGTGGTGATAGCATACCCTATACCACACTTCCATTCATAATGACAGCTTCAAAAAACCATTAAATGATTCAAAAATGGGTAGGGGCCTATTATCCCCACTAAATTACCCAAAAAAAAAGTAAAAATTTCTTGCCGATTTGCAAAGCCAATATTCTCACTCTCTACCATTAAACTTGGCCCCTCCCCATTATTGGGTTTATGTAGCCTTTAAAAGCCTCATGAGTGCTTGTAAAATGAAATGATATAGTAGAACATGAATTCGGTAGGAATATAGTCCCTCGTGGACTATACTAAGCAAACGATGTTTGCAGATACCGGACTGTGTTTGACGATCTAAGCCAATCGGTTGGAAAAAACTCATGTTACCTGGGCATAAAGAACAAACCGATAAGAGTTCTAATGGGTTAACTCTTGATGAGGTCGGAGAATATGCCATGCCCGAATGAGTGAGCTGAGTGACTGTGTGACCTTTATTTGTAATGGTGGCCTATACATATAGGGGCCAAAACCTCATATATGTACCATCACATGGCATGCATATCGATAGATCGTTCGGAAACGCCAGAAATCCACATTTTAGGATGAAGCGTATGCATGTGCGAGAGATACCCCTATGCGACATAGAGTTGTGGTCGTATAAGGTCTTGGTGACCTTGACTTGTCTCTAGGGGAGGACCTGTAATCCACATACTGGGATTGCGACCCCTTGATTCATCGACATGACTTTGGAGACCCACTAATGAGCCCCTGCTTGGACTGTGGGTCATGAAAAACACTGGGCCGGTTCGATAAAGCTAATATAGTCTGCAGTCCACAGGTGAAGGTGGAGTATCCCGTTATTACATATTGAATTCCTAGAACCATATACATCATTTTTTCATTATATTAATTTATTTGTGTTCATTTTATTATTGAAATGATCTTAGTTTTATTATTTGAATTTTTATGAATCTCTCAATATTTTATTTGTGATTTTTGGACTTATAAAAATACAGTTATTGTTCTTACAAAATTATAAAACTTCAAATCTATATTTTAAATTGTTTTATTCAATTTTAAAAATAATATTTTTTATTTTTATAAAATTCCATGAGAGCCTATAGTACACATGGGCCCACCATGTGGAATGTGGGTGGGGGCCCACATGTGCCACAAAAGGTTGGCACGCCCCACCCTCTTTGGATTCTCTTGTTTGCTTTTAAAATAAGGTTAGTTTGATTTGTGGCATGTGGTCAAATCTTCGAAGGGCATGGCTTTATCTATTTTGTAGCAAATTTGTTTTAAAAAGATATGATCAATTTAAATTGATATGGATCTTATCTTATTTATATTTGGTAGTATTTATCTACTTGATATTATTTGACATATCCTTATGTAATATGTGACATGGATCATACAATTTTATAGAATGCATAATATTTATTTTATTTAAATATATTGATGGGAAAATGGTTTAGGGAAAGGGGGATAATGGTCCAATCACCTTCCATAATGTTGATGGCCCATCTATAGAATGGATGGCTCAGATCTCTCACCCCACAAGTCTCCTTGATCGACGGTCTATGCTCAATCTCACAAGAAGAGACAAGCCAAAAAAAACCCTAAGAAACCCTAATCTTATTCAAAGCCTATAAAAAGTGATTGTCTCTACCAAAAAATATCTACACCTTATCTTTTTATCTCTCTCTTAAGAAAATTTATCTCTCTCATGTTTGATCTTTCTCTCCCATATTGTGAAAGAACCTAAGGATTTAAGCTATGGAGTTATTCTCTCTTCTATCTCTCAAATATGGATTTATGGCTAAGAGTTTTAGGGTTTAGCAAAAAAGAGAATTTATCTCTCTCAAACTAGGTTGCTAAGAGAATTTACTTAGGGTTTGAGTTTGTAATCAAAGGGGTTCATGTTCCATTGGTGTGGCTCGGCCGAAATTTGCTTTTCCAGTTCGAGATTGAAGCTAGACCGTTGATCCCGCGCTATCGAATAGTAGTGACTCGGTATGGGGTATAATAAACCCGATTGACGTAATTTTCGACACTCTTCTTTTTGTTTCTTGCAATCTTATCTTTTATTCTCATGTATAGTTGTTTCAATGGCATCAAGTTGTTAAGATTTTGGTTTTATTGGTATGTTGATTTTATTTTGAAATTCATTTTATTATAATAGAGACTACATATAAGTAATCTTTTATCAAAAATAAAAATAAAAATAAAAAAACATTCCCCAATAAAAGATCACATAGATCTTTCTTTCACCCACACTGTCTCTCAAAAGTTTGAAATGATCATTACAAGATTTGCAAAGCCAAAACCTATTTTCCCTCTCACTACCATAATGCCTGGCCCTACACCCCAACCACCCCTCCCTCTCTTTCTCTCTCTAAAATTGGAGACGTCCCCCCCCCCCTCCTCCTCTCCCTCTCTAAAGTTTAGTAATACTAATACTTTACTACTAACGTACGTAAACTACTTTACCGTACTACGGTACTAACGTACGTAGTA
>NW_006499541.1:0-20550 GCF_000471905.2 Amborella trichopoda | reverse complement strand
TCTCTCTCTCTCTGTGCATGCGTGTGTGCGTGTGAAGGGATACATGAAAAGGAGATGGCCAACCTCATAAGGAACTTCAAAAGACTCTAAGATCTTTGCAGCATCCTTCATAACTGGTAGATCTGAATCAGATCCCATGATAATCCCAACACTTGGAATCACTGTACCAGTAAGACATGACACTAAATAATGATAAAACATAACAGGAATGGATGAGATGCATGAGAAGGTGCATAACCGCTGAGACGAAACATGTATGATAAATGACCCAAGGAAAAAAGAAATGGGCTTGAAGAATGAGTGGTCAGGGTGGCAGAGCCATAACGTTACGTCACAGGTTCTATTCCTACCTACCATACCCGTTAACATGTTAAAATAACAAAAAAGGATAATGTCAAACTATATGCAAGAACTCATTGAGAAATTATTAAGAAGACTTGAATGTGCATGTCAGACTTATTGGCAGCACATTCAAGAACTTGTGTAATAGGAAATGCATAAGCATCATATGAAATTGCAGAAAGTACAAGACCGTATAGGAATCACGTCTGTAATTGACGAACGAAAGAAGCCATGAAACCATGGACTCAGAATTCGCATCAACAAAGAATTTGCAATTTCATATAACTAAGCAAACTTCACCTCAAACAACAAAAGTAGCTAGAATAGACAATGATTCTTGAGGAAATGCAAACATAATTACAAAAATTACATAATGCAAAGTGAGACGTTCTCACCATTGCATCAAATCCCTTCAAGATAAATTACAAAAGAATATCAAAGAGATTAGTTTAGTAACCTGCACTAGTTGATAAGGCTTCCCTCTCCAACATTTTACCTAGGTATGCTTTCACCACATTCATTGATGGGCCCACAATTGTGATGTGCCCCATCTTACGTTGCTTTCTCATTTCTACAGACATTGTAAAAATTATGACGTATATGGCATAAATAGAATAGAGAACAGCTCTAAACAAATTCTTCATCTACAAAGTATGTACCTGGTTTTCCATACCAATGAATGCTAGCTCCAGGAATAGTCAAAGCCCTTTGCATCAACCGATGAGCAAGACTAAATCCAAGCTCACCCTGAATATATCAATTTTAATGGCGTTATAACATTTCAAATCAATTCCTTCTTCTTCTTTTTTCTAGTGATAGATTAAATCAATTCCTTTGATTAAGCAAAGCCCTTGACATAAACTCGTTCAACTCAAGCAATTAATAAATCAAATAAATGACTCGTTGAGCCCACCCTCTAAATAAGTACGTAAAAAGATAATAAAACATGAATAAATTATATGGCATAGTGACCTATGTAGCAATTTAATGAAATATTAAACTAGACATTGCACTAGTATTGTAGATTCCCATTTGCTTATTAGAAGACAACAATCACAATGTGATTATTTGAAATTCCTTGCTGAGTGTAATCTTAATCTCCTATCAATATGTGATTCCCCAACAATTATTGTGTGCCTCAAGCTCCAATCCAAATTGTCAAGCTGCTCAAATTTTGAGAATTGACCCATAAAGACTTCTTAGCCAGTAGCCAAACACCACATGGATTTGTACAATTCTCTATAAGTTTGGCCATATCAATTGTGCATAGAGGCGTTAAACTATATCAAATGTAATGTCCATGCTTTGGTCATAATATTTTGTCTACCTACAGGCATTTTACAGATATAGCATTGCAGAAATAAAAAGAGTAATGATCCTCTAGGACCTCCCCCACGCCGATGGCATGAGACCGCAATCCGTAGCAGTTAGATCTCAACAGACTTTCAAGTTAATACCTAGTAACCCAATCAACTGGTAAGGCACAGAATCCAAGAAAATCAAAAACCTCTTCAGCTCCTAATGTTTTTTTCCTTTTCTTTTTCTATTCCGTCTCTCGCTCTCTATTTTATTTTCCAATCCCATTTTTCGTCTTTAATATTTCCAATCCCATTTTTCATCTTTAATATTTCCAATCCCACTTTTCGTCTTTAATATTTCCAATCCCATTTTTCATCTTTAATATTTCCAACCCCATTTTTCGTCTTTAATATTTCCAATCCCATTTTTCGTCTCCATTCTCATTTTTCACCAAAAGCATGAGTGAGCAGAATTCTCATCTCATCCTTCTCTTCTCTCTGAGTACTGCTCTTCTTCTCTTTATTTTCCTCTTTCTCTCACCCTTTCCTCCCCAAGGAAATCAGTCTACCACCAGAGGACATTGATGCTTCAAAAGAGGCCCTAATGGATTAGAGAGAGTGTGGGGTTGCTTTCTTGCTGGAATTTCCTTTTCCCTGTTCCCACCATCTTCTCCAGCCACCCACATCTCTCTCCATGATTATGGAAGTTTCTCAGACAACCTTTCTTTTTTGGTTCCCATTATCTTCTGTCTCCACCCATGTCTTTCTCTCTCTTAAGATTATGAAAGTTTCTCAGACAAAAGCTCCAAGTTATCTAGTTTCTGGTTGAAGAGGAATCAAGGGCCTAGTTTTTAGGCAAAGCAGCACAAACACTCTCTCTGAAATTGCCTCTTTCCTAGAGGCCCTTTATCAATCACATGGTGGAAGCGAAAGCTTCTGCACTATTTTCAGTTCATAATATCTCTTCTTGTGATATAAATATTTTTTGATAGAGAGAGAGCCTCACTAACTTCATATAGGTGTCAGACAAAGAGAAGCAGAAGTTTCTTATCTTCCAAATCCTAATACGGTCTGGAGAAAAAATTTGGTGTTAGAAAGAGGAAATCCTCTCCCATTCTTGATACGATCAAAAGGGTGGATTCTAGATTGAGGAGGGAGCGTGCAACACGCATAGAAAAAAAAACATTAAGAGAGAGAATGAATTCTGGCTCATGACCACTTTGCTTGCCCTTCCTTCGAAACCTTGGGAGAGAGTGGGAAAAGAAGTACGGAATTTGGGTAATTAAGGGCTTTCCTTCTTGGATTGTGTGCTTGGGCATCCCAATTGGAGAGTGTGCTTTACCAAGTCACCAGGTAGCATCTCATCTATTCGAGAGCCCATGGCATCTAACGGTTAAGGGCTAGGGTCTCATGCACTTGGGGTGTGGGAGGGTCTCACAGGATCACTACTCAAACAAAAATCTCAGCTCAAATATATTTTTTTGCAGTCATGGGATAAAACACAAATGAATATTGGAAGTAATATCATATGGAATTCAGCTATGCATGGCCCATGACTAGTGAAAGGTTTCTTGGTGACAAAGAAGGCAAGCAGACTAAGCTCATGAGTGAAGAACAGAAAACTCATAGAATAATGATATCCATAATATGTCATGATAATCTATTTGATTTCTCTAAAATAAGAGTAGTACCTCCTCCTTGCCAAGTATATTATACATGAGAGCACCAGAAATCTTCATTGTCGAATCCCCAAGGGGAAGACCGATTATGGCTCTCAAATGTTGCTCATACTGTGATGCATAGCACGACTCAATTGTATGATGTCCACTATTATGAGGTCTTGGGGCCACTTCGTTTAGCAAAATCTAGAAAGCAAGAAAATGATAATATGGTCATATCAACATGGAAATATCATGACCTATGCAACAAACAGAATCAGAGACAAGAATTTGAGATCACAAGGATATAGCAAGTTTGAAATTCAACTAGCAAAGATCTATGTTGCATGGGTATGGGTAGGATTGCTATTAGAGGACACAAGTACAGGATATCAAATTCTTCAAGCCTCAAAAAGTAGGATTTATATTTATATATATATATATATATATATATATATATGTAGAAAAAGCTAGCGATAGGTTGTCACCTAAAATGAATAATAATTTGGGTTAAGCTTCTAGCCATCAAATCTTTATCGGACAATTGAGAGTGCATGTTACAATTTGAACTTTAATCTTTTTTCTACAAACCAGATCCGGCCGAAATTTTCGGTGTGTGCTACATATTAGGCGCACAAAAAAAATATAAACAAATATTTTTTAAAAAAAAAAAATTGGGTAATTCAATGGAGAAGACAGAGGCCCCTACCCGTTTTTTTCAATAGATTAGGAAGTTACATTTTGAAAGTGTTAATTGGGGGTGTCAGCAATAGGAATGGATACCACGATGTGATAACTGGATGTAGGGATGCTACCACCACGACCCCAGCCCCTTTCCTATATTTTTAAAAACTTAAAATAGCAAAAACACCCATTTAATATTTCAGGGGTATTTCTATCATTTTAAACTCTTTGGAAATATTTGTTTTAAATTTTTTCTCTGATGTGATGATGCCATGCAGATATACCTAAAATTTTGAGCTTGATCCGATTTGTAAAAGAAAATAAAAGGATTGAAAGCACCATACACTGTCAACCATTCAATCAAAGATCTAATGGCTGGAAGCATAACCGAGATCAACAATTTATTTATTTATACACACACACCATTCTTTTGGTTAAATTTTAAATAGCTCATCAAATGACATATAAAATGGGTTTAAGGAGTTCAAATTTTAGATGTATTTTGATTCATCATCATCATCATTCAAGCTTTATCCCAATTATTTGGGATCGACTACATGAATCATGTACCTCCATAAGTTCAAGATTCATGATAAGATGTGGCAAAATTTTAAACTAGCTGCCTAACTAATGCAACCCACCTCCTTTACCTGGGCTTGGGACGGGTTAAGGGAAAGTTTAAGGTCCTCACCCTTATTAGATCATATTCTCCTCCACAGGCAAAGAAGTACAAAATCAAAATGGTAATGATGATGGCGGAAGTGGAGTTAATAGTGATATGAACAAAGAGATGCATTAGACTCAATGGGATATTCAAAACAGCATTGAGTGCAAAGCAAAAACTGCAAGTTTTTACTTTTGCACTCACCGCTAAAAAGGAAATGGTTGTGATGCATTTAATGCATAAAAGTTGGAATCTTAAGTCAGAAAAGTTTGGGGTTTCTGTTATTTTTCCAAATAAGTAGGTAGAGAGCTAAGAGAAAGCGGGAGAAGGGGGGGGAAGAGAAAGATAGAGAGAGAGAGACAAGGAGAGGGAGATAGAGAGAGAGGGGGGGAAAGAGAGAGAGAAAGAGAGAGAGATCAGAAATTACAGAATGAAGAGAAAGAGAGGAAAAGAAAATTCGATAATTTCGTCATTATTCTCTTCTTCAAAAAATTCATAATTTAAGTATCGGTTGTACCCCTTAATGTGCATTAGGGTTTAAATAAAGAACTCAAAGCTAAAATAATAGAAAAATATTTTTATTGTAGGATTTCTTGGGAAGAAGATTCCAACACTTCGTGAAAAGAATCTGGGCATGTCTGAATCAATGTCTAGGTTAATTAAGAGCCCTTTTTCGAGAATTATTGACCATGAAGAATCCTGGTGAATCTGTACTCATATCTATTTCGATATGTCTCCAACATGGATACGCAACCCTTGTTGAAGATTCCATGAGAAGCTGAGTAAGAGAATGTCACCTGACCATCCCTCGTCAAGAACAACTCAACTGCAAAGACACCAGCGCCCTCTAAACAACCAACAGCTCTTTGTGCAACATCACCAGCGAGCTTCCTTATTTTCTCTGGCACATCAGCAGGAGCCTCCACAATATGGCAAATGTTGTCCCTATGGAAGCACAATTATATGACAAAGATAACAGTGGTTACAATGTTGGTAATGAATAAACAATTAGTCACTTCTAATTCATGAAACAGATATAGAGACAAACTTTGTTCATGAGATGACATCAGCACCAAGAGGAATGCAATGAATCTACACTCAGCTTCTTATGGGCTTCAAATCACATGAATCTATGGAGTAATAATATAAAATGATGAGTAATGAAGACACAAAATTCTTCGAAAGATCTTTTTTTTTTTTTCTAATGATGCAAATACATGTAATATTAACTACATAGAGGTTATTTCCTGTCTAATTATGCAAAATATGGGAAGTTTGCTTCTATAACCTCAACTCACTTAGGAATTGCGGATTGGCCAGTTGTTGGTCTTGGCACACACAAACACACATTCTATATATCGCCAACAAAAACAAGCAAACATCACATTGGATAGGAAGTATCAAAAACACACATGTTAGGATTATCACAAGGTTTGGCAGATCAAAGTCTTCCCTCCCTCCCTCCTAACCATGATCTCTGTTCTCTCTCGTCCCCCCTGCCCCATAGCTCTGTCCTAGCGCACTCCTCTCATTTTTATTTATTTTTAAATTAATGACAATATGTTACTTTATAGATATGTTTACAAAAAGTATCCCAAGAGGGGTGGGATGAGAAAGCCCACAGGTCTCGTTTTAGGAGAGGAAATGCTCAGTCCCTAACATGGGGGTGGGCAATCCTTCTCTCTATAACATGCAGATAAACAACCCAAGGGCCATAGGTTGAATGAACTGATCAGAGGATTTCCTTTTACCTATGAATAGGGGATCTCTTTTCTCATTTGAGGATAGATCTTCCTCTTAAAGAGAAGATTAGGTTTAGTAACAAGATTCATTGTGAGGAGGAACTCTCGTCATTTGGAAAGGCTGGTGCTCTGTAACATGTTTTCCTCTCCTCCAAGGAAGAACATCCTTGTTTTGCCGGGATCTACGATCCGCAACATATGACATCTCTCTTTTTATTGGAAGTCTGGGTAGCTCCATTTTCGAATCTATTTGCATGTAATGGGCGGAATCCCTGTAACTCACGTAAGGATTTCAACCATGAGGCCGCCAACTTATTGGATCATCTTTTCCCTAAACCAATGGAGAGGCTTTGCAACTCTCCAAGGGTTTCAACCACAAGGTACCACCTCATTGAATCATCTTCTTGCTAAAGCCGTGGAGAGGCTCTTCCCAAGAGTTCATCAATGATGTAACGCTACATTGGACTATCTTCTCACTCGACACATGAAGAGGTTTTGCAACTTCTATAACCTCTCAACGAAGAGCAGACTCCTCATTGGATCACCTTCTCTCTAAACCAACGGAACAACTTTCCAAAGGGTTCAACCATGAGGCAATGCCTCATTGGATTCTTCTGTCCAACCCATGGAGTAACATCTCAATAAAGCAGTTCATGTAGAAATTTGCAACTCTATCTTCAGAAAGTTTACTATTTGTTATGGAGGCTTTTCCCCATGGCTCCATACATTCTCTTATGGCCTTGGAAGGGGAAGGAAGTCATGGTTCTATTCTTCAGTTTGGTGAAAGCCTCCCAGACCTTCAATGGCTCTCTGCGCCTTCATTCTATTTCTTTCTTTCACTTTTTTTAACATCTGTAGGCCCTCTAGGCATTCAAGCAAAGATTTCAACCTCTGAGATGTAATTGATGGACCTGAATAGCTGGGGTTTCTCTAAGTTCTAAATTTGTTTTCTCTTTTCCCCATAAGAGTAGATTTTCATGCTTACAACTAGACATTCACACCCTACTTCAACGCTAACTTTAATCCAGAAAGAAAAATCTATGCCACCCAGTGCCTCTGATCCTTCCTATTGGATGTTGTTGACCCATACTTGAAAGTTCATTTTATTTATCTCAATTTGCATTGGTATCGAATTTATTTCAAATTAACGGTCTGAAGTGTCATACGCCAATGAAAATTGTAAACTTTCTAATGAAAGTGGTAAAGAACACAATTTTGTCTGGATTTTGTATCATGGAAAGAATTTCAAAACGATGAATGTATGATTTGACTTTCTAAATCAGTAAATGGAAAAAATTCAAACTGCATGATTTAGAAGACTAATCCTATGACTGAAAAGCATCATAAAATTAAATTAGCAACATCCAAGTCGCCTTGATATGTTCCACAGAATAAAACTCAACATTTAAAACTACAAAATGTTTCCCTTGTTTCTCTTTATTCCGTATTTTTGGATTTTGATTTTCATTTTATCTTTTTGAAGTAGTTCTGTAAAGACACAAGTCAGGACAATCAGGACTCTGCTATGTCGTCTTGGTATGCTGCAAGAGAAAACGTTGCAACACATAAAGCTACGGATGTTTCTGTCATTCTCTCTAATTTTTCCTATTGTTTTTGAGTTTTTGCTTTCTGACGACTCACCAAGTCCACTTGAGACAAATTCAGGAGAAGGAAGATCGCACAAAGTCCCAAACCAAGTCCAAGTTATTAGTCGATAACTCTATTTTAAAATTAAAATCAATTTCCTAAAGCATGGTCCCAAATTGCGGCAATTTGGTTCTACAAAATCACAATATCCATCTAAACCCCAACATGGTCTAGGACAGTGTAATATGAGCGCGATAACCATTATCCATAAATTCTCCTGCCCATGCTCCAAGGAACATAGGTCAACTTCACTTTGTAGTTGCCCATCGAAGGACAAGAAGAAACAGAGATCAGATTGCAGTAATAAGATGAATAGGAGATTATGCATTCAAAAACCATCATAAAAAGCAAGACATTACATTATCACTCGATGATGAACAACATTTAAAAGTATATGAACATATAAACAATGAAAAGAAAGTAAATACAGGTTAACCTACATGTCTCACACTGAGCAAGATGCTATAGTAAAAACAGATAAAAGAAAAACAATTTCTTACTTGTGAAATGTTTCAACCACAGGAAAACATGAAACAGAATTGTCCCTTCCTCTCACCACAACTACAGAGAGCTCCTGTATAACAGAAGGAAAAAAAAATCACAAATTTAAAAGATGAAATTCAGGTTTTCAAATGCAATTATGCAAAAGAGAAAAACAACATGACAATGTTCAACTTAAGTACTTTTTGTACAACTATTTTTTTTTATGCTAAGCATCTTCGTTCCATTTCTTAATTTTTTTTAAAAAAAAAATAGAGCACATCAGCAGGGATACTTCTTTTGTTCCCTATAACTATTGGGATAGTGTTACCTAGACATGGATGATGTGTTAAATGCAACAGCTGTTGAATTTTTTCCATTTACTGATTTAGAAAGTCAAATCATACAGCTCACTTGATTTGACTCATTTGCAAGTGTTAAATGCAACAGCCTAAAATCAAGAAAGGGACGATGTGTCCATATAATCATTATTTATAATAAAATAATAGATTTTAATATATATATAATATACAGCTCATATTTATTACACTTATATGTAGTTGGGAGAGTGATAGACTACATGAACACGGCAAGAGATGTTTTAGGTTGAAACCCCAGCCTTATGCTTTAATATTTTATTAATGTCCTGGGCATTGGGAAATGTCGCTCCAGTGTCTAAGTGTCAGGAATGGCATATCCTGGTAAACATAGGGGATATCCTGGTAAACACGCAAAACAGCAGCAGGAATGGGATATCCTAGTAAACATAGGGGATAGGTGCTGCATTAGAATGACAAAGGTCATGATAATGCATTGACCCAAATAAAATCACAAAAGGAAAAGCAGTAACCAACAGTGCAACAACCAAATTGATTTAAAAAAGGCAGAAGATAAATTCACAAAAGGAAAAGCAATAAAGAAAACAGATGGCATTATAACCAATCTCGATTTGTAAAAGCATACAGCTATGTCAACTGGAGTGACATAGGTACCTTAAAGGGAGAAATCATTAGGAGGTGGAGGACTGGATGATGTACAGCATTACTCATGGCTACTTTATTTTCAGATTAACACTACCATGGAACTCTTGAAGGATACACAGGGACCTAGGCAGGAGACGCTTCCACATCTTTTGATTCCAGCTAGAAATTTTTAGGGAGGTATCTAACATATGCTTCACATAAGATGGATTATTACATGTTCCTAGTTGCTAATGTGCAGAAATTGTCTCGTATGAAAGAGAATCAAAGGAGTGCAATGATGTGGAGATGCATGTATTCCAGTTGTTCACAGACAAACTTGGAAAGATAGGAACCCCATAGATGCCAAGCGGCGCAACATTGAAAGCAAGACCAGTAACAAGCTCATCACCTTGTTGAAAAAGTTTCACATGGGAAAGACGGAGTACTAAGATTTGAGAAGTCATGACTAGATAACATAAGGTTTCAAACTGGAAAATTGTCTTCAATAAAACAGATATCTATGCCTAAGGGAAGACTAGAGCACAAAGTATAGCATAATGCCACCAATGCTCTGAGGTGTGATTCATAATGATGAAGGACATCTCTTTCAACCCTTCAAACCATATCTCCTTGGAACCTCATATGGACCATTAAAAGTGATAGAAAGTAAACTCCACAAGTATCCTTGACCATTTTGACACAAATGATGTCCTTGACCATTTTGACATGAAGGAAGTGACAGTCAAGTTGAGATCTTCTCCTAGCCCATACAAGTACAGAGGCTTGGGAAGTTATCGATGGTGGGCGATCGGAGAGGCAACTCCGAAGGTTGGAGACCTAAAAAGAACACCATGAGAGTAGGTGGATGGAGACATTTTAGTGAGAATGGAATTTGGTTTACAACATTAAAGGTGCCCAGCCATAGAGATTGCTAGCAAAAGCATACCTTAGGGTTTGGGAGGCTTAATCAAATCACATGGGCTAGGCATGCATGTAGATATGCCCACTTACACGTTAAGAAGAAAGATTACTTACCAAATAAAAAATAAAGAAAGATTGTAAGAAACACAAAACTACCTAGATAAGCACATCCAATTCAAGAAGTCAATGTACAAATTCTGATGATACTTCAGACAACAAAAGTAATGTTTCATGTTCATACAGTGGCCTACACTATAACCAATTGAGAAAGTTCCAGCAAATTTTGCAGATTACTTGGTTCATGAAGACATCTCTCAGAAATGGTAGCCCACTCATACTTAATTTCATGGGTCCATGGATTATACACGTTGTGTACCATATGGACATTAAAAGGTGGTAACGAGCAAACAAAGCTCTGCTGATGGACTTAGAAGTGGAAAAACAGTTCATCTAAACCGTAACCGATGAGGATGGATCGTGGATAGCCAGTCTGTGGTCCATATATTATACAATACCTCATACATTATACAAGAAACAATCTAATGCCATTTTGAAAGTGACAAATAAACCATAAGTTGAGATCAAAGACAACGTTGAATGTCTATTATCTGTAAGATAGAACGTTGAAAAAGATAAACAAATCAATAATTCATCCAAGCTTTGACATACCTTAATGAATGGTGCCCATTTCTCAGCATATAGACCTCGGTCTAATCCACCCAATGCTACAAATTGTATAAACAAAGGCATCCGAATAACGATGAACTTTAATTATAACATGCTAAATGAACATGAAAAAGAAAAAAATAGAGTTTAAGTGGTAAGTCACAGAGGAAAGCACCAGAGATTATAATGGCAAGGGAGAAAAGATTACCGGATGAAGTTGCAACATAACAAAAAGAATAAATAACCTCAAAATGATAGATATACCTTTCAAAAGAACTTAAATAACAGCAATAGCTGCAACATAAAGGCAGAAATCAGCAAGTCCCATATCCCTCGTTCACTTACCTCAATACTCGTTATAATCAGCAACTACAATTTGAAGGCCATAAAACAGACTAATAACAACTGCTTAACCTTATATACCAATATTGCATTGTAAAAGAGTTAGAAAAATCCCTCAAAGAATGATAATGAAATCCAGCTAATGCAACAAGGCACGATCAAAACCCAATCTTAAATCATTCGTCTTGAACGGGTAAGAAGAAATCCTATGCATGATGGATGAAATCGCCTTTATCCTCCTCAATTTAATATTCCCCGATGATCCCAACCTTACATAGCCTTTCTAACCCCATCAATACTATTAAGGCCTCAATGTGAAGTTTTAAGTTTTGGCTTATGATATTGGAACAGAATGCATTTAAGAGAGTAATAAGCGCAGAATGTTGAACAAGTGTTATTGTGTTGTTAGGACTTGTTGAAAATAGGTTACAGCACTTTCCACAAAATCCTTGCAGTAAAACTTAAAGCTGAGAAAGATTGCCTTGGTTCGTGCAACAAGAAACACCAACACCACAGTTTTTTACTTCTATATGACTAACCAACATTTTCTTGAAAAAGATCAAAAATATATAACATTTTCATGCAAAAGATGCCTTTTCCTATATTTGGGATATGCAAGCAAAAGTAGGCCAATTATGTTAAGTGGATGTTATCTACTAGGATGAAAGTTTGTAGCAAAAGGTCAGTTGGCATGTACGAGTAGTAATGTTCCATATTAACATGTATCACGGGCATTACCCGAAACGGCGTAAGAAAGATCCTCTTTCTTGTAGGCAACAGCATTTCCACGCCCATCATAAGCTAGCCTCTTGCTTTTGATCATCAAAGGATAACCAAACAAATTACCTGCTTTTTCAGCACTTTCAAGACTATCTACCTTGACCAAATAATAAGACAAAATCAGAACCACATAGATCACTTCAAAATCATAAATGAAACACTGCTCGTATTTACAAGATATCTAACCTGCATAAAATCTGGAAGTGGAATGCCATGATGAGAAAGATGAACTTTCTGGAGATATTTATCCTGCATCAGATCCAAAAATAAACCATGAGCAAAAAAAAATTCCATTCTCCATCAAAAAGAACTGCAGCAAGCAATTCAAAAAAAAAAATTTGTTTATTTTCTAGTCAACAAGAAATCCAATTGTTTGAAACAAAATCCTTGAACAGCATAAAGACTGAGTTTAGGGAATGAAAAGGTTCCTTTACTTTTGTAGAAATTGAACAAAGGTTAATCAAAAGAGAAAAGAGGCCTTTCATGTGAACATATGCAAGGACAAAGCGGAAATCAAATCAAAATTATCAAATCATGATTTACTTGGATTGTCTGTAATGTAGAAGCTTTAGGCTGGCAGTCCACTCCTTGTTGCTCAAGTCTTTCAAGGGTGGCAGCATCAACATGCTCAATCTCAACAGTGAGCACATCACACCTAATCACAAGATAGCAAAGGATCAAGATGGACCAATATTCAATGACTGGATGAAATAATAATAAGCCTACATTTATAAACGCCTGAATACAGAAAGGGATGGAAGATGGATCAATAGTCAATGAGAAAGGTAAAATGTGGATAATTTTATGTCTAAATGCCTATATTTTTTTTTTAAAATGCTTCTAAGCACCTGACCATTCCTATGTACGTGTATGTAACTGCACACAATGCTTGCTTATACCTAGAGGAATAGTAATTATATCACAAATTTCAATGCATGTAAAGAGAGAAGAGGAAGGGGGGGAGGGAGGGAGAGAGACCTGTAAATAAATGTCAACATATTCAGATGCTTAAGTACACACCCACAACTGTCAAATATGTATACATACACATAGTTACGTGAGTATGCTCTGTATTTAGTAAGATTACAATCGCTGGTGTGGAAGTATGTGTGTGTTTATCTGTGTACAAAAAACATACACATACATTATCCACATGCAAATATACGCAAACACGTAAATGCAGGAATACAAACATATGTACATGGATAAGATGCAGATAAATCCATGCATGAATACACATATATGAGAATGACCATTTGTGTGTGAGTGTGTGTGTGTGTGCACCAAGTTCCCATTTTAAGTTTGGAGAGCTATACATCTTTGCAAATTCTTGAATCGCATCACTATCATCGAAGCTTCCAATCATATGGCGGAAGCATATTGAACTAGCGGGGCAATTCTCGAGGGGATCCAAAATTGCTACTTTGATTCCCATAATTGATGCTGCCTGACAAAGCATGCGGCCCAGCTGCCCTCCCCCTAACACACCGACGACTTTATCTGTTATCCCACGAATGGGCAGTGAGTCCTTGCTGCAAACACGCGTTTTTGAGAAACTATAGTGAGTTAATTTAGCAATTAATATAAAAACACATAGGTTTATCAAATGATGATGGAAAAAGTTCAGTACAACTAGCATCATCAAGGTTCATAACCCAATTTCTGAGGCAAATTAAAAGCATAAGATGTGTTTTCTTGTAATGTGACATGCCAGTCAACATGCACACAGATTTTTTTTTTTTTGGTGATAAGTGACAAGTTATTTTCTTTTTTGATAAGCAACAAGAATATAGAATGTGTAAATGCATACTTTAGTTTTTTTTTTTTTTTTTTTTTTTTGATAAACAACAAGCATATATATTGGTCTTTTTCATTTTTCGATAAGTAATAAATACTTAGATTCATTAAATGATCCACTCAAGCACATAGATTCCTTGAATCAGAATAATTATGGAGGCCCATGAGAGCAACTCATTCTGCTGAAAATGAAAGTACCAAACTTCATGGAAATTATCAGGAAAATCAAATCAAACAGTTCTAAATTATGCATCAATTGAGAAATATATCCATAATACCCAATATATCTGTAATGCTCAAAACATCCAACTTTAATTTTTAAAAGAAACTGTATCAATTGAGAAATATATCCATAATGCTCAAAACATCCAATATATCCCTAATGCTCAAAACACCCAACTTTTATTTTTAAAAGGAACTGCTTTTATAAAGAATAACATGATTAAATATAAATGTTGCTCCCCAATAGATGGCATGTAAAACAATTACCTTCCTGGACAACTCTGATTACCAATGCTAAATGCCCCACATTTCACAGATTCGCCTAAAGAATGAGTGAGTTCTTTCGCATCATTTGACAAATGCACTGAAGAAGCTGCCTTGTCCATCAAGCATTTCAAAGACAACCGTAATCTTATCCTTCTCTGGTTTAATCGATCACAATTATGAATCAAATAAATAGAAGGATCTTGTTGCCTTGTGCACGAAGCTGTCGGGTGATTGAGAAGCATATTGGTGTTTATTTGAATTTATACTAACCTACTGCACATCAGATAACACAAAGCTTGAATAAGAACGAGATTCACCAATGACAAAACAGCATAAATTTCTCAATTAAAGAACAAAGGGAAACAATGCAAGAATACAATGAGCGAGACAATAAACATTTGGATATATGACACATTTTCCAATATTAAGATAGCTTTTTTGTATGGCGAAAACAATGAGGGAAGAAAAAAAAATGGAAGTTCAATCCAAATGAGAAAATATGAAATAGAACGCACAATTTAGGAGAAATATAAAGCTCGCGAGTCTCAATAAGAGAGGAGAGCGTGATATGTTTGAAAGGGAAAAGAAAATAAAAACATATCAGGTTCGATGGACCATCAGTCCTTAGGGTTTTGGAACCTGATATGTTTTTCATGGACATCATATTTAAACAAGAGAGAGATTTTAGAGAGAGGATAAGAGATTTTGAATCCCATTTCGAAATGGGGATATTGTTAAGAAGTTTTACAGATGCGGCTGATATATCTCTCTAATGTTTCTCTCTTTATCTCTACGATTTGAAACCCATTTTAAAAACCCAAATGGGGATATTGTTAAGAATAATATGGACGAAGCTGATATTTCTCTCATGTTTGTTTCTCTATCTCTACGATTTGAAACCCATTTTGAAAACGCAAATGGGGATATTTCTAACGTTTCTCTCTCTAACTCTAGGGCCGGCAGCAAAATCCATTTGCAGTCAATGAAACAAAAAAACCATACCATTCGGTGGGTTTCGATTAGCTCTTATCAGCTTCTCTCTGAACAGGTCTTCTCTTGGTTGTTTTATCAGCTTCTCTCTGCATTTTTTGCCTAGGCAACAAAGGATATTTATCAGCTTCTCTTGACCATCAGTCCTTAGGGTTTTGGAAGGTAAAATCAGAGAGAGAGAGAGAGTTTATAGAAGAGAGATACCTAAATTTAAAGAGAGAGAAATTAAAGAGGAGAGAGAAAGATCGCAGCATCGACCATATGGAAAGATTAAAGAGCAGAGAGAAAGCTTAAATAAGAGAGGAAAAGCTTACAATGGCGATAGTGAGAGAGAGCCCCATTGATGCTTTGTGAGGCATTTGAAGGATTATACGATTTTGCCGCCATTTGTTTCCATAGATAACCAACTGATATATTCATGTTTTTTAGCTATTTTATTTTTATTTAAATTTTCATATGTTTTAAATGTACATGATGGTGAAAATTGAAAACTGTATATATACACACAAATTTTGAGTTCAATCTGTATATTAAAAAACAAAAATGTGTTTATCGATCTACCGGTAAGGAGTTGTATGAAAGTGAATCGAAAAAATAATCTGAGTCTTAATAGTAGTGCAGCTTGTATACATTATCTGGACCGTCTATTTTCAAGATTTGAACCGTTTTTTTATTTAAAATTTTATAATTACATGGAACTAGCTCTTAGGCCATCCTAAGATTTTTTTTACACCAAATTTGCATCACATGAAAAAATTTGGAGATGCACCTTACTTTGATTGTTTAAGGTTGCAATCGCAAATAAATCTCACCCTTTAAGAAACATGCCTACTATTTATTTAAAAAAATGTATATTATAGGATTTATTTATTTTTATATACAATGAGGTCACAATTATTTTTAAGTTTGGATATTTAGGTTCATATCTCACATCTAATAACATATTTAGTATATAAATCTTATAGTTATTTTATGAAAAAGTATACAATGATACCATTTATCTTTGGTACAAAGTAGTCACAATTGATCTTAACCATTGTATATGAAATTAGATAGTTGTAATTATTTCATAGACCAAGCTCAAACTTCAAAATAAATTTTCCCAATCTTTGTGATACTCCCAAGCTATCAAATTTTACATCGGGAAGTTGTAAGTAATTGTGACCTCTCTGTATCAAAGCTAAATGGTCTTATTGTATATAATCCATTGTTTTATATGTGGGTGAGGTTTGCACAAGGTTGCAATCTTAAACAATCAACCTAACGTGCACCTCCAAAATTTTTCATGGGATGCAATTTTTGTGTCAAAATTTCTTAGGATGGCCTAAGAGTTTATTTTCATCTAATTATAAAAATTTAAACTCCAAAAATGATTCAAATGAAGTAGATCTATAAACATCTGAAAATCTATAAAATAGACCATCTATATAATGTGTTACAATATGTACTATTTTTTAGACTCAAAATCTTTTTTTTTTTTTTCATTTTCATATATTTCAATGTCAGAGATGATCAATTAGAGGGTTTCCTGACATCAAAACAGTATTTTCCCATGATTTTTTAGATGCAACATTAGTTACTACATTTTAAAGTTGCAAACTAAACTTTTTCCTTTTTCAAATCTTAAATAATATGGGGATATTTATACAAATTTCCGGTTTAAAAAGTCTCAAATGCATTTTAAAACTTACACGCGTCTCTTTCTTATTTTGTAACTTTCCAACATCCCTCTCGATTCGTACTCAAAGTTTGCTCCACTTTTTTACACAAATGGTTTAGAAAAAAAAAAAAACCGAAAACTACCGACTTACCTCAACCCAACCAACTTTTTCTCTTACTTTTCTTCTCAAAATATACTTTCTAGGTAAAAACCCCAACCAAATAAAAAATAAAAATATCAAAATTACCCTTCCTTATTTTTACCTTAACCTAGCCTCCCTCCTCTTTTCCACCAAAATAGGGTTTTCGGCAATATATAAGTGGGGTCCCACACTAGTGCTTCGGCACTATGTAAGGTTCGGTTCGACAGTAAGGCTCTAGCATTATGTAAAGCGGTCCAGCAGTAGGGCTCCGATACTATGTAAAGTGTGGTCCTTCCCACCGTATCTCAGATGTCTACTTCTTTACCATTCAACTGGGGCCAGGTTAATGCTAAAGAGGGGCAATTGTAAACACCCACTTGAAATTCTAGATAAAGGAGCTTTGAAAAAACCTCGATTTTGAGCCCGAAGGACCTCAAAAACCCTAGTAGACCATCGGCAACCTAGACCCACTAAAATTATCTCAAAATTGCTCAAAACTTATCCCAAGTTTAAGTAGACTCCAAGAGCTTTCCAACATTCAAGAATCACCCAAATCGGACATACAGCTAAAATAAATATAAAAAATAACAATTTGGTCCCTATGAGACCCAAGTGTTGGGGCTCAGGGTAGGCCCTGACGCAGCCCAACAGGCCTAGATGTGGCCTGATGATGTACTAAAAATGTGTTTTCTTTAGTAGATAAAGTCAAAAGATCAATCAAATAAAAAAATTGAAAAAAATATAAAAACAAATCAAGAAATATATACAATTGAAACCTATAAATACCAGCCTCCATAGCCCAAGGTGAGAGATTAGAAATCCTCTAGAATCCTTAAAAAATAGGACACAATTCCCAAAAATATGAAAAATAGCAAAAAAATAATAATAATAAATTTAGAAAAAAAAACCATAGAAAATTCTGAAAAAATTTAAAATATATCTAAAAAATATCTAAAAATCACAAAAAATCTTAGAATTCATATTCAATATAAGGAGATGCGAATTTCTTTAGAAAATTAAAGAAATTCTTCTCTAATCACAAAAAAGGCCTAGGTAGACCCTACAAAAAATTTCACCTTTTCCCCATGCCTTAGTATCCCTAGATTTAGGTAAATGAACATTAGATCTATCAATCCCAGCAAGCATAAAGAATCCAAAAAAGGAGATGGTGACACAAATAAAAAGAGTGGCCTGATCTAAGCCCAAAAGTCCAGGTTTCATATCCCTAGAGGTATGTATTTCTTCTTTGCTTAATTTAGTTTGTTTTTCTTCATCAAATTATCTGCTTTAGTTTATTTTTTCTAAAAAGTAATTTATTATTAGATTTAATAAAATTTAGAAGCAACATTTCATGTCAATATACGGATTTCGAGTTGGCACTTCTAGTGAACTTGAAAAAAGACCAGATCTGTATAGATCAAGGACTTTTCTGAGCCCTACTTTTTCTACCTTTTTCAAATTTAACTCAGTTTTACTAATATTTAAGTCAAATATATGTATAGATCGGAGCGTAAATAAGAGTTTTGTGATGCTTCAATATACATAATGTCAAACCAGTTAGTACCCCATTTCCTATGTATATGAAGTTGTTTTCCAAAACAATGCTCTAGCACCGACGCACAGAAGACATTGATGTCTCGAGTACCATATTCAATCTACATTAGGGAGCTTCATGTTTGCAATGGGTAATAGCAAACCTAATATAACACAAGCAATGGGAGGTATGAGTAGATATACGATAAATCCATACCATGATCATCGGACCACTTTGAAGTGGATCATTTGGTATTTGAAGGGAACTTACAATGCTGATATTTTTTACAGTGGAATGGATTTGAAAGCGATTGAATATGTCGATGCAAATTAACATATTGATGTTCTAACACTTCATTAGTGATGTGGTAGAAGATGGAAATATTTTATGGCAAAAATTCATACTGATGACAATCCATCGGATATGTTAACTAAGCCCATTGGAAAAGGGAAGTTCACCTGGTGCAGGACTTCCTTGGGGCTAGTCTTTACTTGATAATTAATAACTGGTGGGCATAAATTTCTTGGAGCAGACGAGTCAAAATAGAAACATATCTTCAAATGGGAGAATGTTAATTACGTGAAGCCAATTTCCATTAAAGTAGGAAGTTGTTTCCTATTTTATGGGTATCTAGTATTGGGACTCACACGATCCATATCCCATCCATTGTTAGCTCCTATTTTGGTAGGGAAACTAAATCCTAGTAGATGTGGGAAATTTATGGGTAAAGATGATGTCTCACGGCGGTAGTCTATGAGAAATAGGAGGCCTAATCAAAATAGGAATTGGAGAGTGAGGCTCATGTGAGTCTCATGGGTTTCTTCTCTTTATAAAGTGTGCTTTGTAGAACAAGAATATAATGCAAAAAAAAAATCAAAATAAAAGAGTTAGTTCTTTAGTCCTTGAATGGGTATTCTAGTGAGAGAAAGACTATGTTTTAGAGCTTGAGATAGAGAGAAGGTGTAATCCCTTGTATTCTCCATGATTGCATGATATTTTTCTTATTAGTGCAAGAGAACTTTGCTGCCCTGTGAATGTAGGCAACTTGTCGGACCAAATAAATCTTTGTATCACTTTTCTTTTATTTTTTAGCACTATTTTTTTTTTCCTTATTTTTGCCAAACTTTGGTTTTTATTCTTCACATCACCTACAACTAAACCAACCCCATTATTTTTTAAAATTAATTGTCCTCTTGTTTTTTGTAATGAATCATAGACATTATTGGGTTATTCTTCGAAATCTTTAAGAACACTTTTTTTGAAATTTTTTATTTGCAAAGATTTTCTTTCACAAGTTCATTTTTCAGGGTTCCAAGCAAAAAATGTCAATTGACCTTGTTTTTGAGAGCCTAGGTGCTTCAAACTTTGTGGGAGAGGGGGCCTTTGCAGCCTCCTCTTGCACAAACAGCAACACATCCTCAATTCCTTCTGTTAAAGCTTTTGCAGGATTTTTTGCCCAATTGTTATGCTCTACACATATCTTATGAATTTCTTTCTTATGTTTTTGTTGAAATTTTGTAAGCTGATTGTTACTGAAATTTCTGTTGCCTAAATTCTTAAGTATCCAAGAAATAATGAATTTCCTTTTTTAACCATAAAAATAGATGCAAACCCAGGTTATACAAATTGATGAACAAAAAATGGGAAATTTTCATGGTTCTATCCAAACATTCCTGTCCCCATGACTAGGTTTTTGCTAAACCAAGGATTGGAAGAATCAGGTTGATTTAAAACAGTGAGTTTTCATACTGC
>NW_006499543.1:31967-44428 GCF_000471905.2 Amborella trichopoda | reverse complement strand
TTTTGTCGTTAAAAAATGAATTGGTTGGCTCTTTTTTTTAATAAAACATAAAACCAGGTAAGAAATATAATTTACAGTATTTTTTGATAAAAAAATAAATTGACATACTTTTTGGCAACAAAAAATAAACTGAGGTATTTTTTTGCAATAAAACATAAACTGAGGTAAATAAAAATAATTTGTGCTATTGTATGGCACAAAAATAAGTTGAGGATATTTATTGAAATAAAAAAAAAATGTAGTAAAGAAAAACATTTTCTGGTGTTTTTTGCTAAAATAAATAAGTTGAGGTACGTTTGGCAAATCAGAATAAACTGAGGTATTTTTCGTCTACAAATAAATTCTGGAATTATTTGGTCGTAAAGAACAAAACGGGATAAAGAAAAATAATTTTATGGTGTTTTCTTGGTAATACAAGAAATTGGGGAAAATTTTGGAAATTAAAATAAACTGAGATATTTTTTAAAAAATAAAAAATAAATTGAGCTATTTTCTGTAAAAAAAAAAATCAAATACGGTAAGGAAAAGTAATTTGATGTATTACTTATGTTAAAAGTTTAATTTCACGTGCTCTGCTGTAATTAAAATAAACTGAGGTGTTTTTTGGTGAAAGAATATAAATTGAGGTACGCTTTTGTAATTAAAAAAAAAATAAGGACTTTTTTTGGTGATCCAAAAAAAAAATGAGGTAAAGAAAAATTGTTTGAGGTATTTCTTGTTAGGAAAAAATAAAACGAGGCAAATAAAAAAAATATTATGTATTTTTTGTAAAAAAAGAAATCGAGGCGCGTTTTGGTAATAAAAAATAAAATGACGTAAGGAAAAACAATGTGAGGTATTTTTTTATAAAATATAAATTGAGCTACTTTTTGGTAATTAACAATAAATTGGGGTATTTTTCGTATGAAAAAAAAAACTCGAGGTATGTTTTTGTAATAAATAAAAAAAAGAGGTATAAAAAATAATTTATGGTATTTTTTCTTAAAAAACTAAATAGGGTATTTTCGAGGTGAAGGAAAACAATTTGAGGAATTTTTTGGATAAAAATTAAATCGGGGTTTTTTTTTTGTAACAGAAAAATAAATTGAGAAACTTTTTGGTAACAAAAAATAAACCAAGGTATTTTTCGTTTGAATAGTTGATTGAGGTACTTTTTTGCAATAGAACATAAAAATGCGGTAAAGAAAAATAATTTGTGCTATTACTCGGTAAAAAACAAGTCGAGGATATTTATCGAAATATAACATAAAAATGAAGTAAAGAAAAAAAAGTTTGAGGTGCTTTTTGCTACAGTAAACAAATTGAGGTACGTTTGGCAAATCAGAATAAACAGAGGTATTTTCGTTTGCAAATAAATTGAGAAATTATTTCGTAGTCAAGAATAAAACGAGATAAAGGAAAATAATTTGAGGTATTATCTTGGTCAAATAATAAATTGAGGTAAATTTTGAAAATTAAAATAAGCTGAGATATTTTTCGTTTTAAGAACAAATTGAGCTACTTTTCGGTAAAAATAATATCTAAATATGGTAAAGATAAGTAATTTGAGGTATTTCTTTGGTTAAAAAAATAATTTTAGGTGCTTGTCGGCAATTAAAATAAATTGTGGTGTTTTCTGGTAAAAAAATAAATCGAGGTATTCTTCGGGAATTAAAATAAACTAAGGTACTTTTTGGTGATCGAAAAAATAAAAATGAGGTAAAGAAAAATAGTTTCAGATATTTTCTGGGAATAAAAATTAAAATGAGGCAGAGAAAAATAATTTGATGTATTTTCTGTAAAAACAAACAAATAGACGTGCGTTTTGGTAATAAAAAATAAAATGACGTAAGGAAAAACAATGTGAGGTATTTTTTGGTAAAAGATAAATTGCGCTACTTTTACGTAATTAAAAATAAACTCAGGTATTTTTCGTTTAAAAAATAAATTGAGGTACTTTTTTGTAATAAAAAATAAAATGAGGTCCGGAAAAAAATTTGGTGAAATTATTCCATAAAAAAAAAAAATTAAGGTTATTTCTCGAAATAAAAAAAACAATTAGGTAAGGATAAACAATTTTGTGTACTTTTCGCTAAAGAAATAAATTGAGGTACTCTTTGCAAAATAGAATAAACTGAGGTATTTTTCTTTTGAACAATAAATTGAAGAATTATTTGGAAATAAAGAGTAAAATGAGGTAAAAAAATTTATTTTGAGGTACTTTTGGGAAATAAAAAATAATATCTGGTAAATAAAAATATAATGCGCTTTTTTTTTAAGAAAAGAGTTAATCGAGGATATTTTTGTTAAAAAAAAGGTAAAACTAGTTTACGGTATTTTTTTTTGTTCATAGAATAAAAAGCGGTACTTTTCTTGGATAAAAAATAAATCGGGGTATTTTTTTTGTAACAAAAAATAAAATGAGGTAAAGAAAAATAAATATAATTTGATGTATTTGTCGTTAAAAAATGAATTGGTTGGCTCTTTTTTTTAATAAAACATAAAACAGGTAAGAAATATAATTTACAGTATTTTTTGATAAAAAATAAATTGACATACTTTTTGGCAAATTGAGGTACGTTTGGCAAATCATAATAAACTGAAATATTTTGCAAATAAATCCAGAAATTATTTGGTGGTAAAGAATAAAATGGGACAAAGAAAAATAATTTGAGGTATTTTCTCGGTCAAATATTAAATTGAGGTAAATTTTGAAAATTAAAATAAACCGAGATATTTTTCGTTTTAAGAACAAATTGAGCTACTTTTCGGTAAAAACAATATCTGAATATGGTAAAGACAAGTAATTTGAAGTGTTTCTTTGGTTAAAAAAATAATTTGAGGTGCTCGTCGGTAATTAAAATAAACTGTGGTGTTTTCTGGTATAAAAATAAACTGAGGTATTCTTCAGTAATTAAACTAAACTGAGGTACTTTTTGGTGATCGAAAAAATAAAATGAGGTAAAGAAAAATAGTTTCAGATATTTTCTGGGAATAAAAAACAAAATGAGGCAAAGAAAAATAGTTTGATGTATTTTTCGTAAAAACAAATAAATAGAGGTGCGTTTCGGTAATAAAAAATAAAATGACGTAAGGAAAAACAATGTGAGGTATTTTTTGGTAAAAAATAAATTGAGCTACTTTTTGGTAATTAACAATAAACTGAGGTATTTTTCGTTTGAAAAATAAATTGAGGTACTTTTTTGCATCAAAAAATAAAATGAGGTCGTGAAAAATAATTTGGTGGAATTATTCCATAAAAAAAATAAGTTAAGGCTATTTTTCGAAATGAAAAATACAATTAGGTATGGATAAATCATTTGGTGTACTTTTCGCTAAAGAAATAAATTGAGCTACTCTTTGCAAAATAGAATAAACTGAGGTATTTTTCTTTTGAACAATAAATTGAGGAATAATTTGGAAATAAAGAGTAAAATGAGGCAAGAAAAAATAATTTGAGGTACTTTTGGGAAATAAAAAATAATACCTAGTAAATAAAAATATAATCAGCTATTTTTTATGAAAAGAATTAATCAAGGATATTTTTGTTAATAAAAAATAAAACTAGTTTAAGGTATTTTTTTTGTTCAAAAAATAAATAGAGGTACTTTTCTTGGATAAAACATAAATCGGGGTATTTTTTTTGTAACAAAAAATAAAATGAAGTAAAGAAAAATAAAAGTAATTTGATATATTTGTCGTTAAAAAATGAATTGGTGTGCTCTTTTTTGTAAAATAAAATAAAACGAGGTACGAGAAAAATATTTATGGTATTTTTTGAAAAAAAAATGAAATACTTTTTGGTAACAAAAAAAAACTGAGCTATTTTTCGTTTGAATAATAGAATGAGGTATTTTTTTGCAACAAAACATAAAATGAGGTCAAGGAAAATAATTTGTTCTTTTATATGGCACAAAAATAAGTTGAGGATATTTATTGAAATACAAAAAAAAAAATGATGTGAAGAAAACAAATTTGTGGTGTTTTTTGCATGTTCGTTTGGGAAATCGGAAAAAACTGAGGTATTTTTCGTTTACAAATCAATTGAGGAATTATTTGGTAGAAAAAAACAAAATGAGATGAAGAAAAATATTTCTAGGTATTTTCTTGGTCAAACAATAAATTGAGGAAAACTTTGGAAATTAAAATGAACTGAGATATTTTTTTAAAAAAAAAATAAATTGAGCTAATTTTCGGTACAAAAAAAAAAAATCAAATATGGTAAGGCAAAGTAATTTGATGTAGTACTTAGGTTAAAAATATATATTGTTGTGCCCTGCGGTAATTAAAATAAACCGAGGTGTTTTTTGGTGAAAAAGATTAAATTGAGGTACTCTTTTGTAATTAGAAAAAACGGAGGACTTTTTTGGTGATCCAAGGAAAAAATGAGGTAAAGAAAAATAGTTTGAGGTATTTTTTGTTTAGAAAAAATAAAACGAGGCAAAGAAAAATAATTTGATGTATTTTTTGTGAAAAAATAAAATGAGGAGCGTTTTGGTATTAAAAAATTAAATGACGTAAGGAAAAACAATATGAGGTATTTTTCGATAAAATATAAATTGAGCTACTTTTTGGTAATTAACAATAAACTGGGGTATTTTTCGTTTGAAAAAAAAATCTAGGTACGTTTTTGTAAAAAAAGATAAAATGAGGTATAGAAAATAATTTATGGTATTTTTTCTTAAAAAATTAAATAGGGTATTTTTGAGGTAAAGGAAAATAACTTGAGGCATTTTTTGGTTAAAAAATAAGCCGGGGTATTTTTTTTCTTACAGAACGTAAAATGAAGTAAAGAAAAATAAAAATAGTTTGATGTATCTGTTGTGAAAAAACTAAATTGGCATTCTCTTTCTGTTATTAAAAAATAAAATGAGGTGAGAAAAAACAATTTACGGTATTCTTTTATAAAAAATAAATTGAGACACTTTTTGGTAACAAAAATAAACTAAGGTATTTTTCGTTTAAATAATTGAGTGAGGTACTCTTTTGCAATAGAACATTCAAATGAGGTAAGGGAAAATAATTTTGTGCTACTCTTTGGTAAAAAACAAGTCGAGGATATTTATCGAAATAAAAAATAAAAATGAAGTAAAGAAAAAAAAATATGAGGTGCTTTTAGCTACAGTAAAAAAATTGAGGTACGTTTGGCAAATCAGAATAAACTGAAATATTTTGCAAATAAATCGAGAAATTATTTGGTAGTAAAGAATAAATTGGGACAAAGAAAAATAATTTGAGGTATTTTCTCTGTCAAATAATAAATTGAGGTAAATTTTGAAAATTAAAATAAACTGAGATATTTTTCGTTTTAAGAACAAATTGAGCTACTTTTCGATAAAAATAATATCTGAATATGGTAAAGACAAGTAATTTGAGGTGTTTATTTGGTTAAAAAGATAATTTGCGGTGCTCGTCGGTAATTAAAATAAACTGTGGTGTTTTCTGGTATAAAAATAAATTGAGGTATTCTTCGGTAATTAAACTAAACTGAGGTACTTTTTGGTGACCGAAAAAATAAAAAGAGGTAAAGAAAAATAGTTTCAGATATTTTCTGAGAATAAAAAAAAAAATGAGGCAAAGAAAAATAGTTTGATGTATTTTTCGTAAAAACAAATAAATAGAGGTGCATTTCGGTAATAAAAAATAAAATGACGTAAGGAAAAACAATGTGAGGTATTTTTTGGTAAAAAATAAATTGAGCTGCTTTTTGGTAGTTAACAATAAACTGAGGTATTTTTCGTTTGAAAAATAAATTGAGGTACTTTTTTGCATCAAAATTAAAATGAGGTCTGGAAAAATAATTTGTGGAATTATTCCATAAAAAAAATCAGTTAAGGTTATTTTTCGAAATAAAAAAAACAATTAGGTAAGAATAAATCATTTGGTGTACTTTTCGCTAAAGAAATAAATTGAGCTACTCTTTGAAAAATAGAATAAACAGAGGTATTTTTCTTTTGAACTATAAATTGAGGAATTATTTGGAAATAAAGAGTAAAATGAGGCAAGAAAATATAATTTGAGTTACTTTTAGGAAATAAAAAATAATACCTGGTAAAAAAAAATATAATCAGCTATTTTTTATGAAAAGAATTAATCCAGGGTATTTTTGTTAATAAAAAATAAAACAAGTTTAAGGTATTTTTTTTGTTCAAAAAATAAATAGAGGTACTTTTCTTGGATAAAACAAAAATGGGGGTATTTTTTTTGTAACAAAAAATAAAATGAGGTAAAGAAAAATAAAAGTAATTTGATGTATTTGTCGTTAAAAAATGAACTGGTGTGCTCTTTTTTGTAAAATAAAATAAAACGAGGTACGAGAAAATTATTTATGGTATTTTTTGAAAAAAAATGACATACTTTTTGGTAACAAAAAAAAACTGAGCTATTTTTCGTTTGAATAATAGAATGAGGTACTTTTTTGCAACAAAACATAAAATGAGGTCAAGGAAAATAATTTGTTCTATTATATGGCACAAAAATAAGTTGAGGATATTTATTGAAATACAAAAAAAAAAATGACGTGAAGAAAACAAATTTGTGGTGTTTTTTGCAGGTACGTTTGGCAAATCGGAATAAACTGAGGTATTTTTCGTTTACAAATCAATTGAAGAATTATTTGTTAGAAAATAACAAAATGAGATAAAGAAAAATAATTCTAGGTATTTTCTTTGTCAAACAATAAATTGAAAAAAATTTTGGAAATTAAAATGAACTGAGATATTTTTTGTTTTAAAAATAAATTGAGCTATTTTTCGGTACAAAAAAAAATAATCAAATATGGTAAGGAAAAGTAATTTGATGTATTACTTATGTTAAAAATATAATTTCTTGTGCTCTGCGATAATTAAAATAAACCATGGTGTTTTTTGGTGAAAAAGATTCAATTGAGGTACTCTATTGTAATTAGAAAAAACTGAGGACTTTTTTGGTGATCAAAGGAAAAAATGAGGTAAAGAAAAATAGTTTAAGGAAGTTTTTGTTTAGAAAAAATAAAACGAGGCAAAGAAAAATAATTTGATGTATTTTTTGTGAATAAACAAAACGAGGAGCGTTTTGGTATTAAAAAATTAAATGAAGTAAGGAAAAACAATATGAGGTATTTTTCGATAAAATATAAATTGAGCTACTTTTTGGTAATTAACAATAAACTGTGGTATTTTTTGTTTGAAAAAAAAATCTAGGTACGTTTTTGTAAAAAAAAATAAAATGAGGTATAGAAAATAATTTATGGTATTTTTTCTTAAAAAATTAAATAGGGTATTTTTGAGGTAAAGGAAAATAACTTGAGGCATTTTTTGGTTAAAAAATAAATTAGGGCATTTTTTTTCTTACAGAAAGTAAAATGAGGTAAAGAAAAACAAAAATAGTTTGATGTATCTGTTGTGAAAAAACTAAATTGGCATTCTCTTTCTGTTAATAAAATATAAAATGAGGTGAGAAAAAAAAATTTACGGTATTCTTTTATAAAAAATAAATTGAGACACTTTTTGGTAACAAAAATAAAATAAGGTATTTTTCCTTTAAATAATTGAGTGAGGTACTCTTTTGCAATAGAACATTAAAATGAAGTAAGGGAAAATAATTTTGTGCTACTATTTGGTAAAAAACAAGTCGAAGATATTTATCGAAATAAAAAAAAAAAATGAAGTAAAGAAAAAAAATATGAGGTGCTTTTAGCTACAGTAAAAAAATTGAGGTACGTTTGGCAAATCCTAATAAACTGAAATATTTTGCAAATAAATCGAGAAATTATTTAGTAGTAAAGAATAAAATGGGACAAAGAAAAATAATATGAGGTATTTTCTTTGTCAAGTAATAAATTGAGGTAAATTTTGAAAATTAAAATAAACTGAGATATTTTTTGTTTTAAGAACAAATTGAGCTACTTTTCGGTAAAAATAATATCTGAATATGGTAAAGACAAGTAATTTGAGGTGTCTCTTTGGTTAAAAAAATAATATGAGGTGCTCGTCGGCAATTAAAATAAACTGTGGTGTTTTTTGGTATAAAAATAAATTGAGGTATTCTTCGGTAGTTAAACTAAACTGAGGTACTTTTTGGTGACCCAAAAAATAAAATGAGGAAAAGAAAAATAGTTTCAGATATTTTCTGGGAATAAAAAAAAAAATGAGGCAAAGAAAAATAGTTTGATGTATTTTTCGTAAAAACAAATAAATAGAGGTGCATTTCGGTAATAAAAAATAAAATGACGTAAGGAAAAACAATGTGAGGTATTTTTTGGTAAAAAATAAATTGAGCTGCTTTTTGGTAGTGAACAATAAACTGAGGTATTTTTCGTTTGAAAAAAAAATTGAGGTACTTTTTTGCATCAAAATTAAAATGAGGTCTGGAAAAATAATTTGTGGAATTATTCCATAAAAAAAATAAGTTAAGGTTATTTTTCGAAATAAAAAAAACAATTAGGTAAGGATAAATCATTTGGTGTACTTTTCGCTAAAGAAATAAATTGAGCTACTCTTTGCAAAATAGAATAAACTGAGGTATTTTTCTTTTGAACTATAAATTGAGGAATTATTTGGAAATAAAGAGTAAAATGAGGCAAGAAAATATAATTTGAGTTACTTTTGAGAAATAAAAAATAATAACTGGTAAAAAAAAATATAATCAGCTATTTTTTAAGAAAAGAATTAACCGAGGATATTTTTGTTAATAAAAAATAAAACAAGTTTAAGGTATTTTTTTTGTTCAAAAAATAAATAGAGGTACTTTTCTTGGATAAAACATAAATCGGGGTATTTTTTTTGTAACAAAAAATAAAATGAGGTAAAGAAAAATAAAAGTAATTTGATGTATTTGTCGTTAAAAAATGAATTGGTGTGCTCTTTTTTGTAAAGTAAAATAAAACAAGGTACGAGAAAATTATTAATGGTATTTTTTGAAAAAAAATGACATACTTTTTGGTAACAAAAAAAAACTAAGCTATTTTTCGTTTGAATAATAGAATGAGGTGTTTTTTTGCAACAAAACATAAAATGAGGTCAAGGAAAATAATTTGTTCTATTATATGGCACAAAAATAAGTTGAGGATATTTATTGAAATACAAAAAAAAACATGACGTGAAGAAAACAAATTTGTGGTGTTTTTTGCAGGTACGTTTGGCAAATCGGAAAAAACTGAGGTATTTTTCGTTTACAAATCAATTGAAGAATTATTTGGTAGAAAATAACAAAATGAGATAAAGAAAAATAATTCTAGGTATTTTCTTGGTCAAACAATAAATTGAAAAAAAAATTTGGAAATTAAAATGAACTGAGATATTTTTTGTTTTAAAAGTAAATCGATCTATTTTTCGGTACAAAAAAAAATAATCAAATATGGTAAGGAAAAGTAATTTGATGTATTACTTATGTTAAAAATATAATTTCTTGTGCTCTGCGGTAATTAAAATAAACCGTGGTGTTTTTTGGTGAAAAATATTAAATTGAGGTACTCTTTTGTAATTAGAAAAAAATGAGGACTTTTTTGGTGATCAAAGGAAAAAATGAGGTAAAGAAAAATAGTTTGAGGTATTTTTTGTTTAGAAAAAATAAAACGAGGCAAAGAAAAATAATTTGATGTTTTTTTTGTGAAAAAAAAAAATGAGGAGCGTTTTGGTATTAAAAAGTTTAATGACGTAAAGAAAAACAATATGAGGTATTTTTCAATAAAATATAAATTGAGCTACTTTTTGGTAATTAACAATAAACTGGGGTATTTTTCGTTTGAAAAAAAAATCTAGGTACGTTTTTGTAAAAAAAATAAAATGAGGTATAGAAAATAATTTATGGTATTTTTTCTTAAAAAACTAAATAGGGTATTTTTTAGGTAAAGGAAAATAACTTGAGGCATTTTTTTTCTTACAGAAAGTAAAATGAGGTAAAGAAAAATAAAAATAGTTTGATGTATCTGTTGTGAAAAAACTAAATTGGCATTCTCTTTCTGTTAATAAAAAATAAAATGAGGTGAGAAAAAACAGTTTACGGTATTCTTTTATAAAAACTAAATTGAGACACTTTTTGGTAACAAAAATAAACTAAGGTATTTTTCGTTTGAATAATTGAGTGAGGTACACTTTTGCAATAGAACATTAAAATGAGGTAAGGGAAAATAATTTTGTGCTACTATTTGGTAAAAAACAAGTCGAGGATATTTATCGAAATAAAAAATAAAAATGAAGTAAAGAAAAAAATTTGAGGTGCTTTTTGCTACAGTAAAAAAATTGAGGTACGTTTGGCAAATCAGAATAAACTGAAATATTTTGCAAATAAATCGAGAAATTATTTGGTAGTAAAGAATAAAATGGGACAAAGAAAAATAATTTGAAGTATTTTCTCGGTCAAATAATAAATTGAGGTAAATTTTGAAAATTAAAATAAACTGAGATATTTTTCGTTTTAAGAACAAATTGAGCTACTTTTCGGTAAAAATAATATCTGAATATGGTAAAGACAAGTAATTTGAGGTGTTTCTTTGGTTAAAAAAATAATTTGAGGTGCTCGTCGGTAATTAAAATAAACTATGGTGTTTTCTGGTATAAAAATAAATTGAGGTATTCTTCGGTAATTAAACTAAACTGAGGTACTTTTTGGTGACCGAAAAAATAAAATGAGGTAAAGAAAAATAGTTTCAGATATTTTCTGGGAATAAAAAACAAAATGAGGCAAAGAAAAATAGTTTGATGTATTTTTTGTAAAAACAAATAAATAGAGGTGCATTTCGGTAATAAAAAATAAAATGACGTAAGGAAAACAATGTGAGGTATTTTTTGGTAAAAAATAAATTGAGCTGCTTTTTGGTAGTTAACAATAAACTGAGGTATTTTTCGTTTGAAAAATAAATTGAGGTACTTTTTTGAGTCAAAATTAAAATGAGGTCTGGAAAAATAATTTGTGGAATTATTCCATAAAAAAAATAAGTTAAGGTTATTTTTTGAAATAAAAAAAACAATTAGGTAAGGATAAATCATTTGGTGTACTTTTCGCTAAAGAAATAAATTGAGCTACTCTTTGCAAAATAGAATAAACTGAGGTATTTTTTTTTGAACTATAAATTGAAGAATTATTTGGAAATAAAGAGTAAAATGAGGCAAGAAAAAATAATTTGAGTTACTTTTGGGAAATAAAAAATAATACCTGGTAAAAAAAAATATAATCAGCTATTTTTTATGAAAAGAATTAATCGAGGATATTTTTGTTAATAAAAAATAAAACAAGTTTAAGGTATTTTTTTTGTTCAAAAAATAAATAGAGGTACTTTTCTTGGATAAAACAAAAATGGGGGTATTTTTTTTGTAACAAAAAATAAAATGAGGTAAAGAAAAATAACAGTAATTTGATGTATTTGTCGTTAAAAAATGAATTGGTGTGCTCTTTTTTGTAAAATAAAATAAAACGAGGTACGAGAAAATTATTAATGGTATTTTTTGAAAAAAAAAATGACATACTTTTTGGTAACAAAAAAAAACTGAGCTATTTTTCGTTTGAATAATAGAATGAGGTATTTTTTTGCAACAAAACATAAAATGAGGTCAAGGAAAATAATTTGTTCTATTATATGGCACAAAAATAAGTTGAGGATATTTATTGAAATACAAAAAAAAAAAAGACGTGAAGAAAACAAATTTGTGGTGTTTTTTGCAGGTATGTTTGGCAAATCGGAATAAACTGAGGTATTTTTCGTTTACAAATCAATTGACGAATTATTTGGTAGAAAATTACAAAATGAGATAAAAAAAAATAATTCTAGGTATTTCCTTGGTCAAACAATAAATTGAAAAAAATTTTGGAAATTAAAATGAACTGAGATATTTTTTGTTTTAAAAATAAATCGAGCTATTTTTCGGTACAAAAAAAAAAAATCAAATATGGTATGGAAATAGAATTTGATGTATTACTTATGTTAAAAATATAATTTCTTGTGCTCTGCGGTAATTAAAATAAACCAAGGTGTTTTTTGGTGAAAAAGATTAAATTGAGGTACTCTTTTTTAATTAGAAAAAACTGAGGACTTTTCTGGTGATCAAAGGAAAAAATGAGGTAAAGAAAAATAGTTTGAGGTATTTTTTGTTTAAAAAAAATAAAACGAGGCAAAGAAAAATAATTTGATGTTTTTTTTGTGAAAAAACAAAACGAGGAGCGTTTTGGTTTTAAAAAGTTAAATGACGTAAAGAAAAACAATATGAGGTATTTTTCGATAAAATATAAATTGAGCTACTTTTTGGTAATTAACAATAAACTGCGGTATTTTTCGTTTAAAAAAAAAAAAAAGAGGTATAGAAAATAATTTATGGTATTTTTTCTTAAAAAACTAAATAGGGTATTTTTTAGGTAAAGGAAAATAACTTGAGGCATTTTTTGGTTAAAAAATCAATCGGGGTATTTTTTTTCTTACAGAAAGTAAAATGAGGTAAAGAAAAATAAAAATAGTTTGATGTATCTGTTGTGAAAAAACTAAATTGGCATTCTCTTTCTGTTAACAAAAC
>NW_006499543.1:0-29979 GCF_000471905.2 Amborella trichopoda | reverse complement strand
TGGTGCTCGTCGGTAATTAAAATAAACTGTGGTGTTTTCTGGTATAAAAATAAATTGAGGTATTCTTCGGTAATTAAACTAAACTGAGGTACTTTTTGGTGACCGAAAAAATAAAATGAGGTAAAGAAAAATAGTTTCAGATATTTTCTGGGAATAAAAAACAAAATGAGGCAAAGAAAAATAGTTTGATGTATTTTTCGTAAAAACAAATAAATAGAGGTGCATTTCGGTAATAAAAAATAAAATGACGTAAGGAAAAACAATGTGAGGTATTTTTTGGTAAAAAATAAATTGAGCTGCTTTTTGGTAGTTAACAATAAACTGAGGTATTTTTCGTTTGAAAAATAAATTGAGGTACTTTTTTGCATCAAAATTAAAATGAGGTTTGGAAAAATAATTTGTGGAATTATTCCATAAAAAAAATAAGTTAAGGTTATTTTTCGAAATAAAAAAAACAATTAGGTAAGGATAAATCATTTGGTGTACTTTTCGCTAAAGAAATAAATTGAGCTACTCTTTGCAAAATAGAATAATTTGAGGTATTTTTCTTTTGAACTATAAATTGAGGAATTATTTGGAAATAAAGAGTAAAATGAGGCAAGAAAAAAAAATTTGAGTTACTTTTGGGAAATAAAAAATAATACCTGGTAAAAAAAAATATAATCAGCTATTTTTTATGAAAAGAATTAATCTAGAATATTTTTGTTAATAAAAAATAAAAAAAGTTTAAGGTATTTTTTTTGTTCAAAAAATAAATAGAGGTACTTTTCTTGGATAAAACATAAATCGGGGTATTTTTTTTGTAACAAAAAATAAAATGAGGTAAAAAAAAATAAAAGTAATTTGATGTATTTGTCGTTAAAAAATGAATTGGTGTGCTCTTTTTTGTAAAATAAAATAAAACGAGGTACGAGAAAATTATTTATGGTATTTTTTGAAAAAAAAATGACATACTTTTTGGTAACAAAAAAAAACTGAGCTATTTTTCGTTTGAATAATAGAATGAGGTATTTTTTTGCAACAAAACATAAAATGAGGTCAAGGAAAATAATTTGTTCTATTATATGGCACAAAAATAAGTTGAGGATATTTATTGAAATACAAAAAAAAATGACGTGAAGAAAAAAAATTTGTGGTGTTTTTTGCAGGTACGTTTGGCAAATAGGAAAAAACTGAGGTATTTTTCGTTTACAAACCAATTGAAGAATTATTTGGTAGAAAATAACAAAATGAGATAAAGAAAAATAATTCTAGGTATTTTCTTGGTCAAACAATAAATTGAAAAAAATTTTGGAAATTAAAATGAACTGAGATATTTTTTGTTTTAAAAATAAATCGAGCTATTTTTCGGTACAAAAAAAAATAATCAAATATGATAAGGAAAAGTAATTTGATGTATTACTTATGTTAAAAATATAATTTCTTGTGCTCTGCGGTAATTAAAATAAACCGTGGTGTTTTTTGGTGAAAAAGATTAAATTGAGGTACTCTTTTGTAATTAGAAAAAATTGAGGACTTTTTTGGTGATCCAAGGAAAAAATGAGATAAAGAAAAATAGTTTAAGGTATTTTTTGTTTAGAAAAAATAAAACGAGGCAAAGAAAAATAATTTGATGTATTTTTTGTGAAAAAACAAAACGAGGAGCGTTTGGTATTAAAAAATAAAATGACTTAAGGAAAAACAATATGAGGTATTTTTCGATAAAATATAAATTGAGCTACTTTTTGGTAATTAACGATAAACTGGGGTATTTTTCTTTTGAAACAAAAATCTAGGTACGTTTTTGTAAAAAAAAATAAAATGAGGTATAGAAAATAATTTATGGTATTTTTTCTTAAAAAACTAAATAGGGTATTTTTGAGGTAAAGGAAAATAACTTGAGGCATTTTTTGGTTAAAAAACAAATTGAGCTAATTTTTTTGAAAAACAATGTGAGGTAATTTTTGGTAAAAAATAAATTGAGCTACTTTTTGGTAGTTAACAATAAACTGAGGTATTTTTCGTTTGAAAAATAAATTGAGGTACTTTTTTGCATCAAAATTAAAATGAGGTCTGGAAAACTAATTTGTGGAATTATTCCAAAAAAAAAATAAGTTAAGGTTATTTTTCGAAATAAAAAAAACAATTAGGTAAGGATAAATCATTTGGCGTACTTTTCGCTAAAGAAATAAATTGAGCTACTCTTTGCAAAATAGAATAAACTGAGGTATTTTTCTTTTGAACAATAAATTGAGGAATTATTTGGAAACAAAGAGTAAAATGAGGCAAGAAAAAATAATTTGAGGTACTTTTGGGAAATAAAAAATAATACCTGGTAAATAAAAATATAATCAGCTATTTTTTATGAAAGAATTAATCGAGGATATTTTTAATAATAAAAAATAAAACTATTTTAAGGTATTTTTTTGTTCAAAGAATAAATAGAGGTACTTTTCTTGGATAAAAAATAAATCGGGGTAACAAAAATAAAAATGAGATGAAGAAAAGTAAATATAATTTGATGGATCTGTCGTTAAAAAAAGAATTGGTGTGCTCTTTTTTGTAATAAAAAATAAAACGACGTACGAAAAAATAATTTAAGGTATTTTTTGATAAAAAATAAATTGACATACTTTTTGGTAGCAAAAAAAAACTGAGGTATTTTTCGTTTGAATAATAGAATGAGGTATTTTCTTGCAATAGAACATAAAATGAGGTCATGGAAAATAATTTGTGCTATTATATGGCACAAAAAAAAGTTGAGGATATTTATTGAAATAAAAAAAAAATGAAGTAAAAAATTTTTTTTTGAGGTGTTTTTACTAAAAATAAATAAATTGAGGTACGTTTGGCAAATCAGAATAAACTGAGGTATTTTTTGTTTACAAATAAATTGAGGACTTATTTGGTAGTAAAGAACAAAATGAGATAAAAAAAATTATTTGAGGTATTTTCTTGGTCAAACAATAAATTGAGGAAGATTTTTGAAATTAAAATAAATTGAGATATTTTTTGTTTTAAAAATAAATTGAGCTATTTTTCGGTAAAAAAAGAAAGAAAATATGGTATGGAAAAGTAATTTGATGTATTACTTATGTTAAAATAATAATTTCACTTTCTCTGCGGTAATTAAAATAAACTGAGGTGTCTTTTGGTGAAAAAAAGTAAATTGAGGTACTCTTTTTTAATTAAAAAAAACTTAGAACTTTTTTGGTGATCCAAAAAAAAAATGAACTAAAGAAAAATTGTTTGAGGTATTTTTTGTTAAGAAAAAAAAAAACAAGGAATAGAAAAATTATTTGATGTTTTTTTTGTAAAAAAATAAATCGAGGCGCGTTTTGGTAATGAAAAATAAAATGACGTAAAGAAAAAGAATGTGAGGTATTTTTTGAAAAAATATAAATTGAGCTACTTTTTGGTAATTAACAATAAACTGGGGTATTCATCGTTTGAAAAAAAAATCGAGGTACGTTTTTGTAATAAAAAATAAAATGAGGTATAGAAAATAATTTATGGTATTTTTTCTTAAAAAACTAAATAGGGTATTTTTGAGGTAAAGGAAAATAATTTGAGGCATAATGAGGTAAAGAAAAATAAAAATATGTTAATATATCTGTTGTGAAAAAAGTAAATTGGCGCTCTCTTTCTGTTAATAAAAAATAAACTGTGGTGTTTTCTGACATAAAAATAAATTGAGGTATTCTTCGGTAATTAAACTAAACTGAGGTACTTTTTGGTGACCGAAAAAATAAGATGAGGTAAAGAAAAATAGTTTTAGATATTTTCCGGGAATAAAAAACAAAATGAGGCAAAGAAAAATAGTTTGATGTATTTTTCGTAAAAACAAATAAATAGAGGTGCGTTTCGGTAATTAAAAATTAAAATGACATAAGGAAATACAATGTGAGGTATTTTTTGGTAAAAAATAAATTGAGCTACTTTTTCGTAATTAACAATAAACTGAGGTATTTTTCGTTTGAAAAATAAATTGAGGTACTTTTTTGCATCAAAAAATAAAATGAGGTCTGGAAAAATAATTTGTGGAATTATTCTATAAAAAAAATAAGTTAAGGTTATTTTTTGAAATAAAAAAAACAATTAGGTAAGGATAAATCATTTGGTGTACTTTTCGCTAAAGAAATAAATTGAGCTACTCTTTGCAAAATAGAATAAACTGAGGTATTTTTCTTTTGAACAATAAATTGAGGAATTATTAGGAAATAAAGAGTAAAATGAGGCAAGAAAAAAAAAATTTGAGGTACTTTTGGGAAATAAAAAATAATATCTGGTAAATAAAAATATAATCAGCTATTTTTTATGAAAAGAATTAATCGAGGCTATTTTTGTTAATAAAAAATAAAACTAGTTTAAGGTAATTTTTTGTTCAAAGAATAAATAGAGGTACTTTTCTTGGATAAAAAATAAATCGGGGTAACAAAAATTAAAATGAGATAAAGAAAAATAAATATAATTTGATGGATCTGTCGTTAAAAAAAGAATTGGTGTGCTCTTTTTTGTAATAAAAAATAAAACGAGGTACGAAAAAATATCTTAAGGTATTTTTTGATAAAAAATAAATTTACATACTTTTTGGTAAGAAAAAAAAACTGAGGTATTTTTCGTTTGAATAATAGAATGAGGTATTTTCTTGCAATAGAACATAAAATGAGGTCAAGGAAAATAATTTGTGCTATTATATGACATAAAAAAAAGTTGAGAATATTTATTGAAATAAAAAAAGAATATGAAGTAAGCAAAAAAATTTTGAGATGTTTTTTGCTAAAATAAATAAATTGAGGTACGTTTGGCAAATCAGAATAAACTGAGGTATTTTTTGTTTACAAATAAATTGAGGAATTATTTGGTAGTAAAGAACAAAATGAGATAAAGAAAAATAACTTGAGGTATTTTCTTGGTCAAACAATAAATTGAGGAAAATTTTGAAAATTAAAATAATCTGAAATATTTTTTGTTTTAAAAATAAATTGAGCTATTTTTTGGTAAAAAAAAATAATCAGATATGGTATGGAAAAGTATTTTGATGTATTACTTATGTTAAAAATATAATTTCACTTGCTCTGCGGTAATTAAAATAAACTGAGGTACTCTTTTGTAATTAAAAAAAAATGAGAACTTTTTGGTGATCCAAAAAAAAAATGAGGTAAAGAAAAATAGTTTGAGGTATTTTTTGTTAAGAAAAAATAAAACGAGGAAAATAAAAATAATTTTATGTATTTTTTGTAAAAAAATAAATCGAGGCGCGTTTTGGTAATGAAAAATAAAATGACGTAAAGAAAAAGAATGTGAGGTGTGTTTTGATAAAATATAAATTGAGCTACTTTTTGGCAATTAACAATAAACTAAGATATTCTTCGTTTGAAAAAAAAATCGAGGTACATTTTTGTAATAAAAAATACAATGAGGTATAGAAAATAATTTATGGTATTTTTTCTTAAAAAACTAAATAGGGTATTTTTGAGGTAAAGGAAAATAATTTGAGGCATAATGAGGTAAAGAAAAATAGAAATATTTTAATGTATCTGTTGTGAAAAAAATAAATTGGCGCTCTCTTTCTGTTAATAAAAAATAAAATGAGGTGAGAAAAAATAATTTACGGTATTTTTTTATAAAAAAAAATTGAGACACGTTTTGGTAACAAAAAATAAACTAAGGTATTTTTTGTTTGAATAATTGATTGAGGTACTCTTTTGCATAAGAACATAAAAATGAGGTAAAGAAAATTAATTTGTGCTATTATTTGGTAAAAAACAAGTCAAGGATATTTATCGAAAAAAAAAAAAAATGCAGTAAAGGAAAAAAATTTGAGGTGCTTCTTTCTGCAGTAAACAAATTGAGGTACGTTTGGCAATCAAGAATAAACAAAGGTATTTTTTCGTTTGCAAATAAATCGAGAAATTATTTGGTAGTAAAGAATAAAATGGGACAAAGAAAAATAATTTGAGGTATTTTCTTGGTCAACTAATAAATTGAGGTAAATTTTGAAAATTAAAATAAACTGAGATATTTTAAGTTTTAAGAACAAATTGAGCTACTTTTCGGTAAAAATAATATCTGAATATGGTAAAGACAAGTAATTTGAGGTGTTTCTTTGGTTAAAAAATAATTTGAGGTGCTCGTCGGTAATAAAAATAAACTGTGGTGTTTTCTGGTATAAAAATAAATTGAGGTATTCATCGATAATTAAACTAAACTGAGGTACTTTTTGGTGACCGAAAAAATAAAATGAGGTAAAGAAAAATAGTTTCAGATATTTTCCGGGAATAAAAAGGCAAAGAAAAATAGTTTGATGTATTTTTCGTAAAAACAAATAAATAGAGGTGCGTTTCGGTAATAAAAAATAAAATGACGTAAGGAAAAACAATGTGATGTATTTTTTGGTAAAAAATAAATTGAGCTACTCTTTGGTAGTTAACAATAAACTGAGGTATTTTTCTTTTGAAAAATAAATTGAGCTACTTTTTTGTAACAAAAAATATAATGAGATCTGGTAAAATAACTTGTGGAATTATTCCATAAAAAATTAAATTAAGGTTATTTTTTGAAATAGAAAAAACACTTAGGTAAAGATAAATAATTTGGTGTACTTTTTGCTAAAGAAATAAATTGAGGTCCTCTTTGCAAAAAAGAATAAACTGAGGTTTTCTTCTTTTGAACAATAAATTGAGGAATTATTTGGAAATAAAGAGTAAAATGAGGCAAGAAAAAATAATTTGAGGTACTTTTGGGAAATAAAAAATAATATCCGGTAAATAAAAATATAATTTGCCATTTTTTATGAAAAGAATTAATCGAGGATATTTTTGTTAATAAAAAATAAAACTAGTTTAAGGTATTTTTTTGTTCAAAGAATAAATAGAGGTACTTTTCTTGGATAAAAAATAAATTGGGGTAACAAAAATTAAAATGAGATAAAGAAAAATAAATGTAATTTGATGGATCTATCGTTAAAAAAAGAATTAGTGTGCTCTTTTTTGTAATAAAAAATAAAATGAGGCACCAAAAAATAATTTAAGGTATTTTTTGAGAAAAAATAAATTGACATACTTTTTGGTAACAAAAAAAAACTGAGGTATTTTTCATTTGAATAATAGAATGAGGTATTTTCTTGCAATAGAATATAAAATGAGGTCAAGAAAAATAATTTGTGCTATTATATGGCACAAAAAAAAGTTGAGGATATTTATTGAAATAAAAAAAGAATATGAAGTAAACAAAAGAATTTTGAGGTGTTTTTTGCTAAAATAAATAAATTGAGGTACGTTTGGCAAATAAGAATAAACTGAGGTATTTTTTATTTACAAATAAATTGAGGAATTATTTGGTAGTAAAGAAAAAAAAGAGATAAAGAAAAATAATTTGAGGTATTTTCTTGGTCAAACAATAATGAGGAAAATTTTGGAAATTAAAATAATCTGAGATATTTTTTGTTTTAAAAAAAAAATTGAGCTATTTTTCTGTAAAAAAAAAAAATCAGATATGGTCAGGAAAAGTAATTTGATGTATTACTTATGTTAAAAATATAATTTCACTTGCTCTGCGGTAATTAAAATAAACTGAGGTGTCTTTTGGTGAAAAAAAGTAAATTGAGGTACTCTTTTGTAATTAAAAAAAACTGAGAACTTTTTTGGTGATCCAAAAAAAATATGAGGTAATGAAAAATAGTTTGAGGTATTTTTTGTTAAGAAAAAAGAAAACGAGGAAAAGAAAAATAATATTATGTATTTTTTGTAAAAAAATAAATCGAGGCGCGTTTTGGTAATGAAAAATAAAATGAGGTAAAGAAAAAGAATGTGAGGTGTGTTTTGATAAAATATAATATGAGCTACTTTTTGGTAATTAACAGTAAACTGGGGTATTCATCGTTTGAAAAAAAAATCGAGGTACATTTTTGTAATAAAAAATAAAATGAGGTATAGAAAATAATTTATGGTATTTTTTCTTAAAACAACAAAATAGGGTATTTTTGAGGTAAAGGAAAATAATTAGAGGCATAATGAGGTAAAGAAAAATAAAAATATTTTGATGTATCTGTTGTGAAAAAAATAAATTGGCGCTCTCTTTGTGTTAATAAAAAATAAAATGAGGCGAGAAAAAATAATTTACAATATTTTTTTATAAAAAAATAAACGTTTTGGTAACAAAAAATAAACTAAGGTATTTTTCGTTTGAATAATTGATTGAGGTACTCTTTTGCAATAGAACATAAAAATGAGGTAAAGAAAATTAATTTGTGCTATTATTTGGAAAAAAACAAGTCGAGGATATTTATCGAACTAAAAAATAAAAATGTAGTAAAGGAAAAAAATTTGAGGTGCGTTTGGCAATCAAGAATAAACTGAGGAATTTTTCGTTTGCAAATAAATTGAGAAATTATTTGGTAGTAAAGAATAAAATGGGACAAAGAAAAATAATTTGAGGTATTTTCTTGGTCAAATAATAAATTGAGGTAAATTTTGAAAATTAAAATAAACTGAGATATTTTTCGTTTTAAGAACAAATTGAGCTGCTTTTCGGTAAAAATAATATCGGAATATGGTAAAGACAAGTAATTTGAGGTGTTTCTTTGGTTAAAACAATAATTTGAGGTGCTCGTCAGTAATTAAAATAAACTGTGGCGTTTTCTGGTATAAAAATAAATTGAGGCATTCTTCGGTAATTAAACTAAACTGAGGTACTTTTTGGTGACCGAAAAAATAAAATGCGGTAAAGAAAAATAGTTTCAGATACTTTCTGGGAATAAAAAACAAAATGAGGCAAAGAAAAATAGTTTGATGTGTTTTTCGTAAAAACAAATAAATGGAGGTGCGTTTCGGTAATAAAAAATAAAATGACGTAAGGAAAAACAATGTGAGGTATTTTTTGGTAAAAAATAAATTGAGCTACTTTTTGGTAATTAATAGTAAACTGAGGTATTTTTCGTTTGAAAAATAAATTGAGGTACTTCTTTGCATCAAAAAATAAAATGAGGTCTGGTAAAATAACTTGTGGAATTATTCCATAAAAAGTTAAATTAAGTTTATTTTGCGAAATAGAAAAAACACTTAGGTAAAGATAAATAATTTGGTGTACTTTTTGCTAAAGAAATAAATTGAGGTCCTCTTTGCAAAAAAGAATAAACTGAGGTTTTCTTCTTTTGAACAATAAATTGAGGAATTATTTGGAAATAAAGAGTAAAATGAGGCAAGAAAAAATAATTTGAGGTACTTTTGGGAAATAAAAAATAATATCCGGTAAATAAAAATATAATTTGCTATTTTTTATGAAAAGAATTAATCGAGGATATTTTTGTTAATAAAAAATAAAACTAGTTTAAGGTATTTTTTTGTTCAAAGAATAAATAGAGGTACTTTTCTTGGATAAAAAATAAATCGGGGTAACAAAAATTAAAATGAGATAAAGAAATGTAAATGTAATTTGATGGATCTGTTGTTAAAAAAAGAATTGGTGTGCTCTTTTTTATAATAAAAACGAGGTACGAAAAAATAATTTAAGGTATTTTTCGATAAAAAATAAATTGACATACTTTTTGGTAAAAAAAAAAAACTGAGGTATTTTTCGTTTGAATAATAGAATGAGGTATTTTCTTGCAATAGAACATAAAATGAGGTCAAAGAAAATAATTTGTGCTATTATATGGTACAAAAAAAGGTTGAGGATATTTATTGAAATAAAAAAAGAATATGAAGTAAACAAAAAAATTTTGAGGTATTTTTTGCTAAAATAAATAAATTGAGGTACGTTTGGCAAATCCAAATAATTTGAGGTATTTTTTGTTTACAAATAAATTGAGGAATTATTTGGTAGTAAAGAACAAAATGAGATAAAGAAAAATAATTTGAGGTATTTTCTTAGTCAGACAATAAATTGAGGAAAATTTTTGAGTAAAAAAAAAAAATCAAATATGGTATGGAAAAGTAACTTGATGTATTACTTTTGTTAAAAATATAATTTCACTTGTTCTGCGGTAATTAAAATAAACTGTGTCTTTTGGTGAAAGAAAGTAAATTGAGGTACTCTTTTGTAATTAAAAAAAACTGAGAACTTTTTTGGTGATCCAAAAAAAAAATGAGGTAAAAAAAAATATTTTGAGGTATTTTTTGTTAAGAAAAGATAAAACGAGGAAAAGAAAAATAATATTATGTATTTTTTGTAAAAAAATAAAACGAGGTGCGTTTTGGTAATGAAAAATAAAATGACGTCAAGAAAAAAAATGTGAGGTGTGTTTTGATAAAATATAAATTGAGCTACTTTTTGGTAATTAACAATAAACTGGGGTACTCATCGTTTGAAAAAAAAATCGAGGTACGTTTTTGTAATAAAAACTGAAATGAGGTATAGAAAATAATTTATGGTATTTTTTCTTAAAAAACTAAATAGGGTATTTTTGAGGTAAAGGAAAATAATTTGAGGCATAATGAGGTAAAGAAAATCAAAAATATTTTGATGTATCTGTTGTGAAAAAAAATAAATTGGCTCTCTCTTTGTGTTAATAAAAAATAAAACGAGGCGAGAAAAAGTAATTTACAGTATTTTTTTATAAAAAATAAACGTTTTGGTAACAAAAAATAAACTAAGGTATTTTTCGTTTGAATAATTGATTGAGCTACTCTTTTGCAATAGAACATAAAAATGAGGTAAAGAAAATTAATTTTTGCTATTATTTGGTAAAAAAACAAGTCGAGGATATTTATCGAAATAAAAAAAAAAAATGAAGTAAAGAAAAAAAAATTTGAGGTGCTTCTTTCTGCAGTAAACAAATTGAGGTACGTTTGGCAATCAAGAATAAACAGAGGTATTTTTTCGTTTGCAAATAAATCGAGAAATTATTTGGTAGTAAAGAATAAAATGGGACAAAGAAAAATAATTTTAGTTATTTTCTTGGTCAAATAATAAATTGAGGTAAATTTTGAAAATTAAAATAAACTGAGATATTTTTCGTTTTAAGAACAAATTGAGCTACTTTTCGGTAAAAGTAATATCTGAATTTGGTAAAGACAAGTAATTTGAGGTGTTTCTTAGGTTAAAAAAATATTTTGAGGTGCTCGTCGGTAATTAAAATAAACTGTGGTGTTTTCTGGCATAAAAATTAATTGAGGTATTCTTCGGTAATTAAACTAAACTGAGGTACTTTTTGGTGACCGAAAAAATAAAATGAGGTAAAGAAAAATAGTTTCAGATATTTTCTGGGAATAAAAAACAAAATGAGGCAAAGAAAAATAGTTTGATGTGTTTTTCGTAAAAACAAATAAATAGAGGTGCGTTTCGGTAATAAAAAATAAAATGGCATAAGGAAAAACAATGTGAGGTATTTTTTGGTAAAAAATAAAGTGAGCTACTTTTTGGTAATTAACAATAAACTGAGGTATTTTTCGTTTGAAAAACAAATTGAGGTACTTTTTTGCATCAAAAAATAAAAAGCGGTCTGGAAAAATAATTTGCGGAGTTATTCCATAAAAAAAATAAGTTAAGGTTATTTTTCAAAATAAAAAAAATAATTAGGTAAGGATAAACCATTTGGTGTACTTTTCGCTAAAGAAATAAATTGAGCTACTCTTTGCAAAATAGAATAAACTGAGGCATTTTTCTTTTGAACAATAAATTGAGGAATTATTTGGAAATAAAGAGTAAAATGAGGCAAGAAAAAAAAATTTGAGGTATTTTTGGGAAATAAAAAATAATACCTGGTAAAAAAAATATAATCAGCTATTTTTTATGAAAAGAATTAATCGAGGATATTTTTGTTAATAAAAAATAAAACTAGTTTAAGGTATTTTTTTGTTCAAAGAATAAATAGAGGTACTTTTCTTGGATAAAAAATAAATCGAGGTAACAAAAATTAAAATGAGATAATGAAAAATAAATATAATTTGATGGATCTGTCATTAAAAAAAGAATTGGTGTGCTCTTTTTTGTAATAAAAAATAAAACGAGGTACGAAAAAAAAATTTAAGGTATTTTTTGATAAAAAATAAATTTACATACTTTTTGGTAACAAAAAAAAACTGAGGTATTTTTCGTTTGAATAATAGAATGAGGTATTTTCTTGCAATAGAACATAAAATGAGGTCAAGGAAAATAATTTGTGCTATTATAGGACACAAAAAAAAGTTGAGGATATTTATTGAAATAAAAAAATAATATGAAGTAAACAAAAAAATTTTGAGGTGTTTTTTGCTAAAATAAATAAATTGAGGTACGTTTGGCAAATCAGAATAAACTGAGGTATTTTTTGTTTACAAATAAATTGAGGAATTATTTGGTGGTAAAGAACAAAATGAGATAAAGAAAAATAATTTGAGGTATTTTCTTGGTCAAATATAAATTTAGGAAAATTTTGAAAATTAAAATAATCTGAGATATTTTTTTTAAAAAAAATAAATTGAGCTATTTTTCGGTAAAAAAAAAAAATCAGATATGGTATGGAAAAGTAATTTGATGTATTACTTATGTTAAAAATATAATTTAACTTGCTCTGCGGTAATTAAAATAAACTGAGGTGTCTTTTGGTGAAAAAAAGTAAATTGAGGTACTCTTTTGTAATTAAAAAATAATGAGAACTTTTTTGGTGATCCAAAAAAAAAATGAGGTAAAGAAAAATAGTTTGAGGTATTTTTTGATCAGAAAAAATAAAACAAGGAAAAGAAAAATAATTTTATGTATTTTTTGTAAAAAAATAAATCGAGGCGCGTTTTGGTAATGAAAAATAAAATGACGTAAAGAAAAAGAATGTGAGGTGTGTTTTGATAAAATATAAATTGAGCTACTTTTTGGCAATTAACAATAAACTAGGGTATTCATCGTTTGAAAAAAAAAATCGAAGGTACGTTTTTGTAATAAAAAATAAAATGAGGTATAGAAATTAATTTATGGTATTTTTTCTTAAAAAACTAAATAGGGTATTTTTGAGGTAAAGGAAAATAATTTGAGGCAAAATTAGGTAAAGAAAAATAAAAATATTTTAATGTATCTGTTGTGAAAAAAATAAATTGGCGCTCTCTTTCTGTTAATAAGAAATAAAATGAGGTGAGAAAAATAATTTACGATATTTTTTTATAAAAAATAAATTGAGACATGTTTTGGTAACAAAAAATAAACCAAGGTATTTTTCGTTTGAATAATTGATTGAGGTACTTCTTTTGCAATAGAACATAAAAATGAGGTAAAGAAAATTAATTTGTGCTATTATTTGGTAAAAAACAAGTCGAGGATATTTATCGAAAAAAAAAAAATGCAAATAAGGAAAAAAATTTGAGGTGCTTCATTTGCAGTAAACAAATTGAGGTACGTTTGGCATTCAAGAATAAACAAAGGTATTTTTTCGTTTGCAAATAAATCGAGAAATTATTTGGTAGTAACGAATAAAATGGGACAAAGAAAAATAATTTGAGGTATTTTCTTGGTCAACTAATAAATTGAGGTAAATTTTGAAAATTAAAATAAACTAAGATGATTTTCGTTTTAAGAACAAATTGAGCTACTTTTCGGTAAAAATAATATCTGAATATGGTAAAGACAAGTAATTTGAGGTGTTTCTTTGGTTAAAAAAATAATTTGAGGTGCTCGTCGGTAATAAAAATAAACTGTGGTGTTTTCTGGTATAAAAATAAATTGAGGTATTCTTTGGTAATTAAACTAAATTGAGGTACTTTTTGGTGACCGAAAAAATAAAATCAGGTAAAGAAAAATAGTTTCAGATATTTTCTGGGAATAAAAAACAAAATGAGGCAAAGAAAAATAGTTTGATGTATTTTTCGTAAAAACAAATAAATAAAGGTGCGTTTCGGTAATAAAAAATAAAATGACGTAAGGAAAAACAATGTGGGGTATTTTTTGGTAAAAAATAAAGTGAGCTGCTTTTTGGTAATTAACAATAAACTGAGGTATTTTTCTTTTGAAAAATAAATTGAGCTACTTTTTTGTAACAAAAAATATAATGAGGTCTGGTAAAATAACTTGTGGAATTATTCCATAAAAAATTAAATTAAGGGTATTTTTCGAAATAGAAAAAACGCTTAGGTAAAGATAAATAATTTGGTGTACTTTTTGCTAAAGAAATAAATTGAGGCCCTCTTTGCAAAAAAGAATAAACTGAGGTTTTCTTCTTTTGAACAATAAATTGAGGAATTATTTGGAAATAAAGAATAAAATGAGGCAAGAAAAAATAATTTGAGGTACTTTTGGGAAATAAAAAATAATATCCGGTAAATAAAAATATAATTTGCTATTTTTTATGAAAAGAATTAATCGAGGATAATTTTGTTAATAAAAAATAAAACTAGTTTAAGGTATTTTTTTGTTCAAAGAATAAATGGAGGTACTTTTCTTGGATAAAAAATAAATTGGGGTAAAAAAAATTAAAATGAGATAAAGAAAAATAAATGTAATTTGATGGATCTGTCGTTAAAAAAAGAATTAGTGTGCTCTTTTTTGTAATAAAAAATAAAATGAGGCACGAAAAAATAATTTAAGGTATTTTTTGATAAAAAATAAATTGACATACTTTTTGGTAAAAAAAAAAAAACTGAGGTATTTTTCGTTTGAATAATAGAATGCGGTATTTTCTTACAATAGAATATAAAATGAGGTCAAGAAAAATAATTTGTGCTATTATATGGCACAAAAAAAAGTTGAGGACATTTATTGAAATAAAAAAATAATATGAAGTAAACAGAAGAATTTTGAGGTGTTTTTTGCTAAAATAAATAAATTGAGGTACGTTTGGCAAATAAGAATAAACTGAGGTATTTTTTGTTTACAAATAAATTGAGGAATTATTTGGTAGTAAAGAACCAAATGAGATAAAGAAAACTAATTTGAGGTATTTTCTTGTTCAAACATAAAATTGAGGAAAATTTTGGAAATTAAAATAAACTGAGATATTTTTTGTTTTAAAAATAAATTGAGCTATTTTTCGGTAAAAAAAAAAAATCAAATATGGTATGGAAAAGTAACTTGATGTATTACTTATGTTAAAAATATAATTTCACTTGCTCTGCGGTAATTAAAATAAACTGAGGTGTCTTTTGGTGAAAAAAAGTAAATTGAGGTACTCTTTTGTATTTAAAAAAAACTGAGAACTTATTTGGTGATCCAAAAAAAAAATGAGGTAAAAAAAAATATTTTGAGGTATTTTTTGTTAAGAAAAAATAAAACGAGGAAAAGAAAAATAATTTTTGTAAAAAAATAAATCGAGGCGCGTTTTGGTAATGAAAAATAAAATGATGTAAAGAAAAAGAATGTGAGGTGTGTTTTGATAAAATATAAATTGAGCTACTTTTTGGTAATTAACAATAAACTAGGGTATTCATCGTTTGAAAAAAAAATCGAGGAACGTTTTTGTAATAAAAAATGAAATGAGGTATAGAAAATAATTTATGGTATTTTTTCTTAAAAAACTAAATAGGGTATTTTTGAGGTCAAGGAAAATAATTTGAGGCATAATGAGGTAAAGAAAAATAAATCTGTTGTGAAAAAAATAAATTGGTGCTCTCTTTATGTTAATAAAAAATAAAATGAGGCAAGAAAAAATAATTTACGGTATTTTTTTATAAAAAATAAACGTTTTGGTAACAAAAAAAAACTATGGTATTTTTCGTTTTAATAATTGATTGAGGTACTCTTTTGCAATAGAACATAAAAATGAGGTAAAGAAAATTAATTTGTGCTATTATTTGGAAAAAAAACAAGTCGAGGATATTTATCGAACTAAAAAATAAAAATGTAGTAAAGGAAAAAAATTTGAGGTGCTTCTTTCTGCAGTAAACAAATTGAGCTACGTTTGGCAATCAAGAATAAACTGAGGTACTTTTCGTTTGCAAATAAATCGAGAAATTATTTGGTAGTAAAGAATAAAATGGGACAAAGAAAAATAATTTGAGGTATTTTCTTGGTCAAATAATAAATTGAGGTAAATTTTGAAAATTAAAATAAACTGAGATATTTTTCGTTTTAAGAACAAATTGAGCTACTTTTCGGTAAAAATAATATCTGAATATGGTAAAGACAAGTAATTTGAGGTGTTTCTTTGGTTAAAAAAATAATTTGAGGTGCTCGTCAGTAATTAAAATAAACTGTGGTGTTTTCTGGTATAAAAATAAATTGAGGCATTCTTCGGTAATTAAACTAAACTAAGGTACTTTTTGGTGACCGAAAAAATAAAATGAGGTAAAGAAAAATAGTTTCAGATATTTTCTAGGAATAAAAAACAAAATGAGGCAAAGAAAAATAGTTGGATGTGTTTTTCGTAAAAACAAATAAATGGAGGTGCGTTTCGGTAATAAAAAATAAAATGACGTAAGGAAAAACAATGTGAGGTATTTTTTGGTAAAAAATAAATTGAGCTACTTTTTGGTAATTAACAATAAACTGAGGTATTTTTCTTTTGAAAAATAAATTGAGGTACTTCTTTGCATCAAAAAATAAAATGAGGTCTGGTAAAATAACTTGTGGAATTATTCCATAAAAAGTTAAATTAAGTTTATTTTTCGAAATAGAAAAAACACTTAGGTAAAGATAAATAATTTGGTGTACTTTTTGCTAAAGAAATAAATTGAGGTCCTCTTTGCAAAAAAGAATAAACTGAGGTTTTCTTCTTTTGAACAATAAATTGAGGAATTATTTGGAAATAAAGAGTAAAATGAGGCAAGAAAAAATAATTTGACGTACTTTTGGGAAATAAAAAATAATATCCGGTAAATAAAAATATAATTTGCTATTTTTTATGAAAAGAATTAATCGACGATATTTTTGTTAATAAAAAATAAAACTAGTTTAAGGTATTTTTTTGTTCAAAGAATAAATAGAGGTACTTTTCTTGGATAAAAAATAAATTGAGGTAACAAAAATTAAAATGAGATAAAGAAAATAAATGTAATTTGATGGATCTGTCGTTAAAAAAAGAATTGGTGTGCTCTTTTTTGTAATAAAAAATAAAACGAGGTACAAAAAATAATTTAAGGTACTTTTCGATAAAAAACAAAGTGACATACTTTTTGGTAACAAAAAAAAACTGAGGTATTTTTCGTTTGAATAATAGAATGAGGTATTTTCTTGCAATAGAACATAAAATGAGGTCAAGCAAAATAATTTGTGCTATTATATGGCACAAAAAAAAGTTGAGGATATTTATTGAAATAAAAAAAGAATATGAAGTAGACAAAAAATTTTTGAGGTGTTTTTTGCTAAAATAAATAAATTGAGGTACGTTTGGCAAATCAGAATAAACTGAGGTATTTTTTGTTTACAAATAAATTGAGGAATTATTTGGTAGTAAAGAACAAAATGAGATAAAGAAAAATAATTTGAGGTATTTTCTTCGTCAAACAATAAATTGAGAAAAATTTTGGAAATTAAAATAATCTGAGATATTTTTTGTTTTAAAAATAAATTGAGCTATTTTTCGGTAAAAAAAAAATCAAATATGGTACGGAAAAGTAACTTGATGTATTACTTATGTTAAAAATAAAATTTCACTTGCTCTGCGGTAATTAAAATAAACTGAGGTGTCTTTTGGTGAAAAAAAGTAAATTGAGGTACTCTTTTGTAATTAAAAAAAACTGAGAACTTTTTTGATGATCCAAAAAAAAAATGAGGTAAAGAAAAATAGTTTGAGGTATTTTTTGTTAAGAAAAAATAAAACGAGGAAAAGAAAAATAATTTGATGTATTTTTTGTAAAAAAATAAATCGAGGCGCGTTTTGGTAATGAAAAATAAAATGACGTAAAGAAAAAGAATGTGAGGTGTGTTTTGATAAAATATAAATTGAGCTACTTTTTGGTAATTAACAATAAACTGGAATATTCTTCGTTTGAAAAAAAAAATCGAGGTACGTTTTTGTAATAAAAAATGAAATGAGGTATAGAAAATAATTTATGGTATTTTTTCATAAAAAACTAAATAGGGTATTTTTGAGGTAAAGGAAAATAATTTGAGGCATATTGAGGTAAAGAAAAACAAAAATATTTTGATGTATCTGTTGTGAAAAAAATAAATTGGCGCTCTCTTTCTGTTAATAAAAAATAAAATGAGGTAAGAAAAAATAATTTACGGCATTTTTTTATTAAAAATAAACGTTTTGGTAATGAAAAATAAACTAAGGTATTTTTCGTTTGAATAATTGATTCGAGGTACTCTTTTGCAATAGAACAAAAAAAATGACGTAAAGGAAATTAATTTGTGCTATTATTTGGTAAAAAACAAGACGAGGATATTTATCGAACTAAAAAATAAAAATGTAGTAAAGGAAAAAAATTTGAGGTGCTTCTTTCTGCAGTAAACAAATTGATGTACGTTTGGCAATCAAGAATAAACTGAGGTATTTTTCGTTTGCAAATAAATCGAGAAATTATTTGGTAGTAAAGAATAAAATGGGACAAAGAAAAATAATTTAAGGTATTTTCTTGGTCAAATAATAAATTAAGGTAAATTTCGAAAATTAAAATAAACTGAGATATTTTTCGTTTAAAGAACAAATTGAGCTACTTTTCGGTAAAAATAATATCTGAATATGGTAAAGACAAGTAATTTGAGGTGTTTCTTTGGTTAAAAAAATAATTTGAGGTGCTCGTCGGTAATTAAAACTAGTGGTAATGTTTTTTGGTATAAAAATAAATTGAGGCATTCTTCGGTAATTAAACTAAACTGAGGTACTTTTTGGTGACCGAAAAAATAAAATGAGGTAAAGAAAAATAGTTTCAGATATTTTCTGGGAATAAAAAACAAAATGAGGCAAAGAAAAATAGTTTGATGTGTTTTTCGTAAAAACAAATAAATAGAGGTGCGTTTCGGTAATAAAAAATAAAATGACGTAAGGAAAAACAATGTGAGGTAATTTTTGGAAAAAAATAAATTGAGCTACTTTTTGGTAATTAACAATAAACTGAGGTATTTTTCGTTTGAAAAATAAATTGAGGTACTTCTTTGCATCAAAAAATAAAATGAGGTCTGGTAAAATAACTTGTAGAATTATTCCATAAAAAGTTAAATTAAGTTTATTTTTCGAAATAGAAAAAACACTTATGTAAAGATAAATAATTTGGTGTACTTTTTGCTAAGGAAATAAATTGAGGTCCTCTTTGCAAAAAAGAATAAACCGAGGTTTTCTTCTTTTGAACAATAAATTGGGAAATTATTTGGAAATAGAGAGTAAAATGAGGCAAGAAAAAATAATTTGACGTACTTTTGGGAAATAAAAAATAATATCCGGTAAATAAAAATATAATCAGCTATTTTTTATGAAACGAATTAATCGAGGATATTTTTTTTAATAAAAAATAAAACTAGTTTAAGGTATTTTTTTTGTTCAAAGAATAAATAGAGGTACTTTTCTTGGATAAAGAATAAATCGGGGTAACAAAAATTAAAATGAGATCAAGAAAAATAAATTTAATTTGATGGATCTGTCGTTAAAAAAAAAAATTGGTGTGCTCTTTTTTGTAATAAAAAATAAAACGAGGTACAAAAAAATAATTTATGGTATTTTTCGATAAAAAATAAATTCACATACTTTTTGGTAACAAAAAAAATTGAGGTATTTTTCGTTTGAATAATAGAATGAGGTATTTTCTTGCAATAGAACATAAAATGAGGTCAAAGAAAATAATTTGTGCTATTATATGGCCCAAAAAAAAGTTGAGGATATTTATTGAAATAAAAAAAAAAAAAATGAAGTAAACAAAAAAATTTTGAGGTGTTTTTTGCTAAAATAAATAAATTGAGGTACGTTTGGCAAATCAGAATAAACTGAGGTATTTTTTGTTTACAAATAAATTGAGGAATTATTTGGTAGGAAAGAACCAAATGAGATAAAGAAAAATAATTTGAGGTATTTTCTTGGTCAAACAATAAATTGAGGAAAATTTTTAAAATTAAAATAAACTGAGATATTTTTTGTTTCAAAAATAAATTGAGCTATCTTTCGGTAAAAAAAAAAAAATCAAATATTGTATGGAAATGTAATTTGATGTATTACTTATGTTAAAAATATAATTTCACTTACTCTGCGGTAATTAAAATAAACTGAGGTGTCTTTTGGTGAAACAAAGTAAATTGAGGTACTCTTTTGTAATTAAAAAAAACTGAGAACTTTTTTGGTGATCCAAAAAAAAAATGAGGTAAAGAAAAATAGTTTGAGGTATTTTTTGTTAAGAAAAAATAAAACGAGGAAAAGAAAAATAATTTGATGTATTTTTTGTAAAAAAAATAAATCAAGGCGCGTTTTGGTAATGAAAAATAAAATGACGTAAAGAAAAAGAATGTGAGGTATTTTTTGATAAAATATAAATTGAGCTACTTTTTGGTAATTAACAATAAACTGGGGTATTCTTCGTTTGAAAAAAAAATCGAGGTACGTTTTTGTAATAAAAAATAAAATGAGGTATAGAAAATAATTTATGGTATTTTTTCTTAAAAAACTAAATAAGTTATTTTTGAGGTAAAGGACAATAATTTGAGGCACAATGAGGTAAAGAAAAATAAAAATATTTTGATGTATCTGTTGTGAAAAAAAAATAAATTGGCGCTCTCTTTCTGTTAATAAAAAATAAAATGAGGTGAGAAAAAATAATTTACGGTATTTTTTCATAAAAAATAAATTGAGACACGTTTTGGTAACAAAAAATAAACTAAAGTATTTTTCGTTTGAATAATTGATTGAGGTACTCTTTTGCAATAGTACCTAAAAATGAGGTAAAAAAAATTAATTTGTGCTATTATTTGGTAAAAAACAAGTCGAGGCTATTTATCGAAATAAAAAATAAAAATGTAGTAAAGGAAAAAAATTTGAGGTGCTTCTCTCTGCAGTAAACAAATTGAGGTACGTTTGGCAATCAAGAATAAACTGAGGTATTTTTCGTTTGCAAAAAAATCGAGAAATTATTTGGTGGTAAATAATAAAATGGGACAAAGAAAAATAATTTGAGGTATTTTCTTGGTCAAATTATAACTTGAGGAAAATTTTGAAAATTAAAATAAACTGAGATATTTTTCGTTTTAAGAATTAATTGAGCTACTTTTCGGTAAAAATAATATCTGAATATGGTAAAGACAAGTAATTTGAGGTGTTTCTTTGGTTAAAAAAATAATTTGAGGTGCTCGTTGGTAATTAAAATAAACTGTGGTGTTTTCTGGTATAAAAATAAATTGAGGTATTCTTCAGTAATTAAACTAAACTGAGGTACTTTTTGGTGACCGAAAAAATAAAATGAGGTAACGAAAAATAGTTTCTGATATTTTCTTGGAATAAAAAACAAAATGAGGCAAAGAAAAATAGTTTGATGTATTTTTTATAAAAACAAATAAATAGAGGGGCGTTTTGGTAATAAAAAATAAAATGACGTAAGGAAAAATAATGTGAGGTATTTTTTGGTAAAAAATAAATTGAGCTACTTTTTGGTAATTTACAATAAACTGAGGTATTTTTATTTTGAAAAATAAATTGAGGAACTTTTTTGTAATAAAAAATATAATGAGGTCTGGTAAAATAACTTGTGGAATTATTCCATAAAATAATAAATTAAAGTTATTTTTCGAAATAGAAAAAACACTTAAGTGAAGATAAATAATTTGGTGTACTTTTTGCTAAAGAAATAAATTGAGGTCCTCTTTGCAAAATAGAATAAACTGAGGTTTTCTTCTTTTGAACAATAAATTGAGGAATTATTTGGAAATAAAGAGTAAAATGAGGCAAGAAAAAATAATTTGAGGTACTTTTGGGAAATAAAAAATAATATCCGGTAAATAAAAATATAATTTGCTATTTTTTATGAAAAGAATTAATCGGGGATATTTTTGTTAATAAAAAATCAAACTAGTTTAAGGTATTTTTTTTGTTCAAAGAATAAATAGAGGTACTTTTCTTGGATAAAAAATAAATCGGGGTAACAAAAATTAAAATGAGATAAAGAAAAATAAATATAATTTGATGGATCTGTCGTTAAAAAATGATTTGGTGTGCTCTTTTTTGTAATAAAAATAAAACGAGGCACGAAAAAAAAATTTAAGGTATTTTTCGATAAAAAATAATTTGACATACTTTTTGGTAACAAAAAAAAACCGAGGTATCTTTCGTTTGAATAATAAAATGAGGTATTTTCTTGAAATAGAACATAAAATGAGGTCAAGGAAAATAATTTGTGCTATTATATGGCACAAAAAAAAATTGAGGATATTTATTGAAATAAAAAAAAAATGGACTAAACAAAAAAATTTCGAGGTGTTTTCTGCCAAAATAAATAAATTGAGGTACGTTTGGCAAATCGGAATAAACTGAGGTATTTTTTGTTTACAAATAAATTGGGGAATTATTTGGTAGTAAAGAACAAAATGAGATAAAGAAAAATAATTTGAGGTATTTTCTTGGTCAAACAATAAATTGAGGAAAATTTTTGAAATTAAAATAATATGAGATATTTTTTGTTTTAAAAATAAATTGAGCTATTTTTTGGTAAAAAAAAAAAAATCAAATATGGTATGGAAAAGTAATTTGATGTATTACTTATGTCAAAAATATAATTTCCCTTGCTCTACGGTAATTAAAATAAACTGAGGTGTCTTTTGGTGAAAAAAAGTAAATTGAGGTACTCTTTCGTAATTAAAAAAAACTGAGAACTTTTTTGGTGATCCAAAAACAAAATGAGGTAAAGAAAAATAGTTTGAGGTATTTTTTGTCAAGAAAAAATAAAACGAGGAAAAGAAAAATAATTTGATGTATTTTTTGTAAAAAAATAAATCGAGGCGCGTTTTGGTAATGAAAAATAAAATGACGTAAAGAAAAAGAATGTGAGGTATTTTTTGATAAAATATAAATTGAGCTACTTTTTGGTAATTAACAATAAACTGGGGTATTCTTCATTTGAAAAAAAAAATCAAGGTACGTTTTTGTAATAAAAAATAAAATGAGGTATAGAAAATAATTTATGGTAATTTTTCTTAAAAAACTAAACAGGGTATTTTTGAGGTAAAGGAAAATATATTGAGGCATAATGAGGTAAAGAAAAATAAAAATATTTTGATGTATCTGTTGTGAAAAAAATAAATTGGCGCTCTCTTTCTGTTAATAAAAAATAAAATGAGGTGAAAAAAAATAATTTACGGTATTTTTTTATAAAAAATAAATTGAGACAAGTTTTGGTAACAAAAAATAAACTAAGGTATTTTTCGTTTGAATAATTGATTGAGGTACTCTTTTGTAATAGATCATAAAAATGAGGTCAAGAAAATTAACTTGTGCTATTATTTGGTAAAAAACAAGTAGAGGATATTTATCAAAATAAAAAATAAAAATGTAGTAAAGGAAAAAAATTTGAGGTGCTTCCTTCTGCAATAAACAAAATGAGGTACGTTTGGCAATCAAGAATAAACTGAGGTATTTTTGGTTTGCAAATAAATCGAGAAATTATTTGGTAGTAAAGAATAAAATGGGACAAAGAAAAATAATTGGAGGTATTTTCTTCATCAAATAATAAATTGAGGTAAATTTCGAAAATTAAAATAAACTGAGATATTTTTCGTTTTAAGAACAAATTGAGCTACTTTTCGGTAAAAATAATATCTAAATATGGTAAGGACAAGTAATTTGAGGTGTTTCTTTGGTTAAAAAAATAATTTGAGGTGCTCGTCGGTAATTAAAATAAACTGTGGTGTTTTCTGGTATAAAAATAAATTGAGGAATTCTTTGGTAATTAAACTAAACTGAGGTACCTTTTGGTGACCGAAAAAATAAAATGAGGTAAAGAAAAATAGTTTCAGATATTTTCTGAGAATAAAAAACAAAATGAAGCAAAGAAAAATAGTTTGATGTATTTTTCGTAAAAACAAATAAATAGAGGGGCGTCTTGGTAATAAAAAATAAAATGACGTAAGGAAAAATAATGTGAGGTATTTTTTGGTAAAAAATAAATTGAGCTACTTTTTGGTAATTAACAATAAACTGAGGTATTTTTCTTTTAAAAAAAAAATTGAGGTACTTTTTTGTAATAAAAAATATAATGAGGTCTAGTAAAATAACTTGTGGAATTATTCCATAAAAAAATAAATTAAGGTTGTTTTCCGAAATAGAAAAAACACTTAGGTGAAGATAAATAATTTGGTGTACTTTTCGCTAAAGAAATAAAGTGATGTACTCTTTGCAAAATAGAATAAACTGAGGTTTTCTTCTTTTGAACAATAAATTGAGGAATTATTTGGAAATAAAGAGTAAAATGAGGCAAGAAAAAATACTTTGAATTACTTTTTGGAAATAAAAAATAATATCCGGTAAATAAAAATATAATTTGCTATTTTTTATGAAAAGAATTAATCGAGGATATTTTTGTTAATAAAAAAATAAAACTAGTTTAAGGTATTTTTTTTGTTCAAAGAATAAATAGAGGTACTTTTCTTGGATAAAAAATAAATCGGGGTAACAAAAATTAAAATGAGGTAAAGAAAAATAAATGTAATTTGATTGATCTATCGTTAAAAAATGAATTGTTGTGCTCTATTTTGTAATAAAAAATAAAAAGAGGCACGAAAAAATAATTTAAGGTATTTTTAGATAAAAAATAAATTGACATACTTTTTGGTAACAAAAAAAAGCTGAGGTATTTTTCGTTTGAATAATAGAATGAGGTATTTTCTTGCAATAGAACATAAAATGAGGTCAAGGAAAATAATTTGTGCTATTATATGGCACTAAAAAAAGTTGAGGATATTTATTGAAAAAAAAAAAAAATGAAGTAAACAAAAAAATTTCGAGGTGTTTTTTGCTAAAATAAATAAATTGAGGTACGTTTTGCAAATCGGAATAAACTGAGGTATTTTTTGTTTAAAAATAAATTGAGGAATTATTCTGTAGTAAAGAACAAAATGAGATAGAAAAAAATAATTTGAGGTATTTTCTTGGTCAAACAATAAATTGAGGAAAATTTTAAAAATTAAACTAAACTGAGATATTTTTTTTAAAAAAAAAAAATTGAGCTATTTTTCGGTAAAAAAAAAAAAATCAAATATGGTATGGAAAAGTAATTTGATGTATTACTTATGTTAAAATTATAATTTCACTTGCTTGGCGGTAATTAAAATAAACTGAGGTGTCTTTTGGTGAAAAAAAGTAAATTAAGGTACTCTTTCGTAATTAAAAAAAACTGAGAACTTTTTTGGTGATCCAAAAAAAAAATGAGGTAAAGAAAAATAGTTTGAGGTATTTTTTGTTAAGGAAAAAAAAAACGAGGAAAAGAAAAATAATTTGATGTATTTTTTGTAAAAAAATAAATCAAGGCGCGTTTTGGTAATGAAAAATAAAATGATGTAAAGAAAAAGAATGTGAGGTATTTTTTGATAAAATATAAATTGAGCTACTTTTTGGTAATTAACAATAAACTGGGGTATTCTTCGTTTGAAAAAAAAAATCGAGGTACGCTTTTGTAATAAAAAATAAAATGAGGTATAGAAAATAATTTATGGTATTTTTTCTTAAAAAACTAAATAGGGTATTTTTGAGGTAAAGGAAAATATATTGAGGCATAATGAGGTAAAGAAAAATAAAAATATTTTGATGTATCTGTTGTGAAAAAAATAAATTGGCGCTCTATTTCTGTTAATAAAAAATAAAATGAGGTGAGAAAAAATAATTTACGGTATTTTTTTATAAAAAATAAATTGAGACACGTTTTGGTAACAAAAAATAAACTAAGGTATTTTTCGTTTGAATAATTGATAGAGGTACTCTTTTGCAATAGAACATAAAAATGAGGTCAAGAAAATTAATTTGTGCTATTATTTGGTAAAAAACATGTCGAGGATATTCGAAATAAAAAATAAAAATGTAGTACAGGAAAAAAATTTGAGGTGCTTCTTTCGGCAGTAAACAAAATGAGGTACGTTTGGTAATTAAGAATAAACTGAGGTATTTTTCGTTTGCAAATAAATCGAGAAATTATTTGGTAGTAAAGAATAAAATGGGACAAAGAAAAATAATTGGAGGTATTTTCTTGATCAAATAATAAATTGAGGTAAATTTCGAAAATTAAAATAAACTGAGATATTTTTCGTTTTAAGAACAAATTGAGCTACTTTTCGGTAAAAATAATATCTGAATATGGTAAGGACAAGTAATTTGAGGTGTTTCTTTGGTTAAAAAAGTAATTTGAGGTGCTCGTCGGTAATTAAAATAAACTGTGGTGTTTTCTAGTATAAAAATAAATTGAGGTATTCTTCGGTAATTAAACTAAACTGAGGTACCTTTTGGTGACTGAAAAAATAAAATGAGGTAAAGAAAAATAGTTTCAGATATTTTCTGAGAATAAAAAACAAAATGAAGCAAAGAAAAATAGTTTGATGTATTTTTCGTAAAAACAAATAAATAGAGGGGCGTCTTGGTAATAAAAAATAAAATGACTTATGGAAAAATAATGTGAGGTATTTTTTGGTAAAAAATAAACTGAGCTACTTTTTGGTAATTAACAATAAAGTGAGGTATTTTTCTGTTGAAAAAAAAATTGAGGTACTTTTTTGTAATAAAAAATATAATGAGGTCTAGTAAAATAACTTGTGGAATTATTCCATAAAAAAATAAATTAAGGTTATTTTTCGAAATAGAAAAAACACTTAGGTGAAGATAAATAATTTGGTGTACTTTTCGCTAAAGAAATAAATTGAGGTACTCTTTGCAAAATAGAATAAACTGAGGTTTTCTTCTTTTGAACAATAAATTGAGGAATTATTTGGAAATAAAGTGTAAAATGAGGCAAAAAAAAATACTGTGAGGTACTTTTGGGAAATAAAAAATAATATCCAGTAAATAAAAATATAATTTGCTATTTTTTATGAAAAGAATTAATCGAGGATATTTTTGTCAATAAAAAATAAAACTAGTTTAAGGTATTTTTTTTGTTCAAAGAATAAATAGAGGTACTTTTCTTGGATAAAAAAAAAATCGGGGTAACAAAAAATAAAATGAGGTAAAGAAAAATAAATATAATTTGATGGATCTGTCGTTAAAAAAAGAATTGGTGTGCTCTTTTTTGTAATAAAAAATAAAACGAGGTACGAAAAAATAATTTAAGGTATTTTTCGATTAAAAATAAATTGACATACTTTTTGGTAACAAAAAAAAAAGGAGCTATTTTTTCGTTTGAATAATAGAATGAGGTATTTTCTTGCAATAGAACATAAATTGAGGTCAAGGAAAATAATTTGTGCTATTATATGGCACAAAACAAAGTTGAGGTTATTTATTGAAATAAAAAAAAAAAAATAATGAAGCAAACAAAAAAATTTCGAGGTGTTTTTTGCTAAAATAAAAAAATTGAGGTACGTTTGGCAAATCAGAATAAACTGAGGTATTTTTTTTTTACAAATAAATTGAGGAATTATTTGGTAGTAAAGAACAAAATAAGTTAAAGAAAAATAATTTGAGGTATTTTCTTGGTCAAACAAATAAATTCAGGAAAATTTTTGAAATTAAAATAAACTGAGATATTTTTTGTTTTAAAAATAAATTGAGCTATTTTTCGGTAAAAAAAAAAAATCAAATATGGTATGGAAAAGTAATTCGATGTATTACTTATGTTAAAAATATAATTCACTTGCTCTGCGGTAATTAAAATAAACTGAGGTGTCTTTTGGTGAAAAAAAGTAAATTGAGGTACTCTTTTGTAATTAAAAAAAACTGAGAACTTTTTTGGTGATCCAACAAAAAAATGAGGTAAAGAAATATAGTTTGAGGTATTTTTTGTTAAAAAAAAATAAAACGAGGAAAAGAAAAATAATTTGATGTATTTTTTGTAAAAAAATAAATCGAGGCACGTTTTGGTAATGAAAAATAAAATGACGTAAAGAAAAATAATGTGAGGTACTTTTTTGATAAAATATAAATGGAGCTACTTTTTGATAATTAACAATAAACTGGGGTATTCTTCGTTTGAAAAAAAAAATCGAGGTACGTTTTTGTAATAAAAAATAAAATGAGGTATAGAAAATAATTTATGGTATTTTTTCTTAAAAAACTAAATAGGGTATTTTTGAGGTAAAGGAAAATAATTTTAGGCATAATGAAGTAAAGAAAAATAAATATATTTTTATGTATCTATTGTGAAAAAAATAAATTGGCGCTCTCTTTCTGTTAATAAAAAAAAAAAATGAGGTGAGAAAAAATAATTTAAGGTACTTTTTTATAAAAAATAAATTGAGACACTTTTTGGTAACAAAAAATAAACTAAGGTATTTTTCGTTTGAATAATTGATTGAGGTACTCTTTTGCAATAGAACATAAAAATGAGGTAAAGAAAATTAATTTGTGCTATTATTTGGTATAAAACAAGTCGAGGATATTTATCGAAATAAAAAATAAAGTTGTAGAAAAGGAAAAAAATTTGAGGTGCTTCTTTCTGCAGTAAACAAATTGAGCTACGTTTGGCAATTAAGAATAAACTGAGGTATTTTTCGTTTGCAAATAAATCGAGAAATTATTTGGTAGTAAAGAATAAAATGGGACAAAGAAAAATAATTTGAGATATTTTCTTTGTCAAATAATAAATTGAGGTAAATTTCGAAAATTAAAATAAACTGAGATATTTTTCGTTTTAAGAACAAAATGAGCTACTTTTCGGTAAAAATCGTATCTGAATATGGTAAAGACAAGTAATTTGAGGTGTTTCTTTGGTTAAAAAAATAATTTGGGGTGCTCGTCGGTAATTAAAATAAACTGTGGTGTTTTCTGGTATAAAAATAAATTGAGGTATTCTTCGGTAATTAAACTAAATTGAGGTACTTTGTGGTGACCGAAAAAATAAAATGAGGTAAAGAAAAATGGTTTCAGATATTTTCTGGGAATAAAAAATAAAATTAAGCAAAGAAAAATAGCTTGATGTATTTTTCGTAAAAACAAAAAAATAGAGGGGCGTCTTGGTAATAAAAAATAAAATGACGTAAGGAAAAATAGTGTGAGGTATTTTTTGGTAAAAAATAAATTGAGCTACTTTTTGGTAATTAACAATAAACTGAGGTATTTTTCTTTTGAAAAAAAAAATGAGGTACTTTTTTGTAATAAAAAATATAATGAGGTCTAGTAAAATAACTTGTGGAATTATTCTCCAAAAAAAAAAATTAAGGTTATTTTTCGAAATCGAAACAACACTTAGGTAAAGATAAATAATTTGGTGTACTTTTCGCTAAAGAAATAAATTTAGGTACTCTTTGCAAAATAGAATAAACTGAGGTTTTCTTCTTTTGAACAATAAATTGAGGAATTATTTGGAAATAAAGAGTAAAATGAGGCAAGGAAAAATAATTTGAGGTGCTTTTTGGAAATAAAAAATAATATCCGGTAAATAAAAATATAATTTGCTTTTTTTTATGAAAAGAATTAATCGAGGATATTTTTGTTAATAAAAAATAAAACCAGTTTAAGGTATTTTTTTTGTTCGAAGAATAAATAGAGGTACTTTTCTTGGATAAAAAAAAAAATCGGGGTAACAAAAAATAAAATGAGGTAAAGAAAAATAAACATAATTTGATGGATCTGTCGTTAAAAAATGAATTGGTGTGCTCTTTTTTGTAATAAAAAATAAAACGAGGTACGAAAAAATAATTTAAGGTATTTTTTGATAAAAAATAAATTGACATACTTTTTGGTAACAAAAGAAAACTGAGGTATTTTTCGTTTGAATAATAGTAAGAGGTATATTCATGCAATAGAACATAAAATGAGGTCAAGGAAAATAATTTGTGCTATTATATGGCACATAACAAAGTTGAGGATATTTATTGAAATAAAACATAATAAAAATGAAGCAAACAAAAAAATTTCGAGGTGTTTTTTGCTAAAATAAAAAAATTGAGGTACGTTTGGCAAATCGGAATAAACTGAGGTATTTTTTGTTTACAAATAAATTGAGGAATTATTTGGCAGTAACGAACAAAATGAGATAAAGAAAAATAATTTGAGGTATTTTCTTGGTCAAACAAATAAATTCAGGAAAATTTTTGAAATTAAAATAAACT
>NW_006499554.1:20880-51222 GCF_000471905.2 Amborella trichopoda | reverse complement strand
CAATACTAGAAATTCTTGTGGTAGCCTTAAAATATATTTTTATTTTTATTTATAAAGTGAAAAGCTTTAAAAATAGTGTTAATCGACATATCTAGGAAAACTTGAAAATCTTGAACATTGACGGTCCAAAAGTGCATTACAAAATACACTATGTCCAAAACTTGAAATTCTATTTTTTTCTCATATCCTTGCATCTTGATGTCGAGATGATCAATTTGAAGATATTTAGGCATCAAAACAACCTCTACTAGTGAAAATTTTGATATATGCTCTAATTTGATTGTTTAAACCCTCAGCTCTATATAAACTTTTCCATGCATAAAATCTCTAGTTTTAAATAATCTAGCAATGGCACGTGCACTGGACGTGATTCAAAAAGCGAAAAAAGGCGTATGCTATGTCTGAACCGTAAAGCTTGAACAATATGCACTTCTCCACCGTGCATTTGTTTGCATTTGTCTCTCTAATTTACCTTTGGCTTTCACCACCAATAGTCTCTTCCTTCATTAGGGTTGGGTACCACGAATAATGCCTTTTGTTGTTTAACTAATTCTCATATCCATTCAAGGATAAATGTGTTTGAAAAATTTGTAAAGGATGTTAAGTTAATTCAACTGGTAGATTTAATAATAAAAGTGCAAAATATAACCATGAAACAATTAAACTTTTATAAACCTAAGTTCAAAGCAACCACCTTTCCCTAGAGTGGCTAAACTAATTTAGAATTGTTAAACCTCTATTTTATACAAATAAGATACTCATTGTGTTGGATAAATTTTCTCAAACTCATACATCATGAAATATTTTGCCACATATGCATGGAATTAAGACCTCAACATTTTCCGCAATGGCTCTAAATTTTGCCTAAATAAAAGTATGTGATGATTTATATATAATAATAATAATAATAATAACAATAATTTACATGGTATTAGTAAAATGTTGAACACAGGGCATTAGTAAAGTTTTGAGTACACACGGAGAGAGGTTTTATTTTGGTTGGGGGAGAGGGGGCGAGAGAGGAGGCTATTAATGAGTCCAAGTACATTTATACTAAATAAAGAAAGGACTTGGCTTTATTTGTCTAGAGAGGTATGGATGTTGTTTTTCTGTAAAAATAGTAATGAAAATGATGTCAATAAATAATGTAAATCGCATATATAATAGTATGTGACAAGTATCAGAATTTAACATCATGATAGGATGATTTATTTCAATGTGGCCCATTGCTCTAACCTTATGTTCTTGTATTTTATAGAGTGATGCTTTCAATTGGTTATTTGAACCATATACTAAGTCAAGGGAGTACAAGTTTTCTAAATTTCTATCACTAAAACAAAAATTAATGTATAGTCTTTCTACTATCTCTTGATCATTGAAGAAACGGTTGGCTTCTCTCTTTTGTTCCTTAGGCAACGTGGGTCTTCCTCTCTCTTGCTGGCAACTTTTCATTTTCCTCACAGTAAAGAAATATGAGCGCAGAGCCATCGAGAGCATTCTGAAAATTCTATCAAAGAAACCCTATAATTTACTGAAGGAAAAAGTTTATATAAGGATAGTACCTTATAATGTAGAACTATGGATGCCTTCAAAAATCCATCGGAAAAGGTAATTTTAATGTTGAAAAGCTCGTTGATTGATCATCTCAATGTCGAGATCTATGAGTATGAAAAATAAAAAGATTTTAAGTCTTTGAAATAGTGCATTTTACAACATATTATCTACACCATCCATTTTCAAGATTTTCATATGTTTATAGATCTACTTGATTTTAACCATTTTTTAAATTTAAAATTTTATAATTAGATATAAAAATAGATTTTGAGATAATCCTAAAAACATTTTACATCAAAATTATGTACCATGATAAAATTTGAAGGTGCACCTTACCTCCACGCATACGGATGCATCTATATTCAAACTGCACCCTTTACTGAAACACAATACACTTCAGAAAAAAACCCTAGAAATCATGAAATTCCCACAGGTTTAAGCCAAAAAAGAAGAAAATATAAGAATTACAGAACCTACATTTTCCAGCCCAAAAAAAATCCCAAAAAACAAATGTTGAGTTTACAGAGCCATGGAGAGAGTTCCAAAAATTTACAGATTGAGATTCAAAGAAATAGGAGCGCAGAGCTATGAAGAGATTTCCGAAAATTTTACAAAATGAGATTCAAAGAAATATGAGTGCAGAGCTATGGAGAGTATTCCAAAAATTTCCTCACTAAAAAAAATAAACTCTTGAAGAATTGATTGTTCTTTGTCAAAGGCGTTTGTTCTCTAGGTCTCCTACGTCTCTATACTATTGGCTCTTGTATTCTCTCTTCAATGGCAAAATTAATTGGCTCTTGTATACTCTCTCCAATGGAAAAATTAATTGGCTCTTGTATTCTCTTTCCAATGGCAAAATTAATGTGTGGGCTCTACTATCTCTCTTGTTCATTGAAAAAAAGGTTGACGTTGGCTTCTCTCTTATTCCTTATGGGAATGTTGGTCTTCCTCTTTATTGCTAGCAACTCTTCGTTTTCCTCACAATAATGTCTATCTTCTTCTCTCTCTTGCAACACTTAGTCTTCCTCACACGTATTTTTCTTCACAAGCCCCCTCTATCGCCCGTATTTTGCCCATCTTCTTCTCCCTTGCAATATTTCCTTTGCGTGCAATATTTTGACGCCAAACATCTTATGCATTTAGTGAGTGCAATGTGATTGCCAAACTAAGTGGCGTTTTATATAGAAAAGATGATCTAAAATATAATTTTTTTGCATATGTTAGATTATCTGAAAAACTTGACTTAAAATTGGATTCTATGATAGAAATCAAATGTTATAAACTGGTTAGGAACGGTGATTTGGTTCAATTGAAAGCCTCTAGAAGGATAAGAAGAAGGTTCCAAAGGATATGTATGGAAGTGAGAAAAAATATCGTCACTTATGGTCTGACTGAGTGTATGACCCTTGATAAAGCGGAATGATAAAACAAGATTTCTGTAGCTGAGCCAAGCAATTAGTGTTAATCCCAATAAAAAATAAATAAATAAATAAATAAAATTGATAAACAACTTACTTGGACCTATCCTTAAATCACACAAGAGACTTAAGGTTCTATACCAAAAATTATATAGACCAAGCCATCCGGTGACAACCTACCTTAAGAGTCCTCTTTGGTGAATCTCATTCACCCTTTGTCCATCCTTCTCTATGTTATTCTCTTGAGGGGTTAACCTCTTGTCATTAGTCCCCTAATAATTCACATAATACGATGTCATTCAAGCAGTCCTATAATTTGATAAATGATATTTAAAAATTAAATAATATTGTACATCTATAATATAGAAAAAAGAATTCTTACAAGAAATCCAAACACACCACTATGTTTTGCCTCCAGTGCAATATACTATAAAAACTCCAAAATAGATACTGGTATATGGCATTGCCTCATGTCAACCACATGGAAATTCACATATATTATACAATATAGCTTTAGTACTATTATTGAAAAATAAATTCTTGGAAGAAAAGTGCAGGAAAGGCTACATTTACAACATCTCCCACTTGGCCTGAAGGCACTTTAACATCTTTTACATGACATTGCCTTGTGCTTTCCATATGTATTTTCCATATACCCCGCCTGAAGGCTCTTTGACATCTTGTACATGGTATTGCCTCATGCTTTCCACATGGGATTTCCATATACCTACCATTATGGTTTTGTGCACTATTCTTGAATTTCTACTTGGACTTATCTCAATCGCATAGCTACTACATGTTTCTCGAATGTGTCCCAACTTAAAACCTTAGTCAATGGATATACAGTCATCTCATTTAAAGGTATATACGCAACTGTTATATCTCTATAGCAACTATTATATCTCCATATTCCACTACATTTCGAATATGGTGGTACCTCCTGTGAATGTGTTTTGATTTAGAGTTTATTTTTTAATCTTTGATAACGGCAATGGCTGCTTGATTATCACATAATATATTTATGGATTCATTCCTAATGCATTCCAACTTTAAATCCATGAGGAAATTCCTCAACAACCTCTTGTGATCCTAAACTGCAAGCCACATACTCTACTTCCATTCTTGCTTTACACAATTTGGTTTTTTACTACACCATGATACAACTCCTTCACCAAGTGTGAAAATCAAACCCGAAGTGCATTTACTATCATCATAATTGCCACTCCAATCTGCCACAGGTTAACCTTGAGGCATAAGGGAAGAACTTTGATAGTACAACTTGTTTTTCTTTGTTCATTGGACATATCTTAATATCCTTTTTAGTGCTTGCCAGAGTATGATTCTAAGGTTTCTTTGATACCTGCTGACAAGTCCAACTGCAAAACATAGATCTGGCCTAGTACATGACACAATATAATTCATGCATCAAATTGATTGAGCATATAAAATATTTCTCTATCATCATTATCATTAATAAGACATAAATCAATAGACAATTGAACTGCTTTATCAATAGGGGTGGATACCGATTTGCATAAATCCATTTTAAAAATTTTAAGAACAAATTCTAAATAATGCTCTTGGGATAAGTTGAGCATTCTATTTGATCAATCTCTTGTAATTTCAATTCTTAAATATATGATGTGACCCTATATCTATCATTTCAAAATTATATTTCAAACATGATTTTGTTTCATTAATCATATCCATATCATATCCAGCAATCAAAATACCATCCACATATAAAGATAATATCGTTATCTTACTCCCTCTAATCTTTATATAAATGCAATGATTACTTTCATTAGAAACAAAACCAAGTTTTATAATAGCATCATAAAAATGTAAATACCATTGTCTAGAAGATTATTTCAATCCATATAGGCACATGATTAATTTGCACACTTTATTTTCTTTGTCTTTAATAATATATCATTCAGGTTGTGACATGTATATCTCTTCGTTTAAAATTTCATTGACAGACGCAGTTTTAACATCTATTTAAAACAATTCTAAATTAAGATTAGCCACAATAGATATCAAAATTCTAACAAAATGAAATCTTACTAAAAGAGAAAAAGTATCAACAAAATCTATACCTCCCTTTTAGTTATACATTTTAGCAACAAGTCGTACTTTATATTTATTTATACTACCATTAACCTTGAGTTTTCTTTTTAAAATTCATTTATAACCAATGGGTTTTCTCTCTCTAGGTAAATCTATGAACTCTATAATATGGTTTTTAGTTATAGAATCCATTTCTTCATCTATGGCATTAGTCCAAAAATCAGATTCATCATAATTATATAGCTCTTTATAATTGGAAGGTTCACGAGTATCTTGACAAGCAAAGTTATAGTATTGGCCTAAAGTGTCCATGCAAATAAAACTTTGATATGGTTCTAAATGATATGATGTTTTTCTAATCTTAGAACTTCTCCTAGGTTCACTGTCATCTACAATAGTATGTTCAAATGTATCACTCTTACTATCCATTTTCTAATCAACATTTTTTACATTAGGTTCATAATTTTCTATGCTTTCATTTACTCTTTTGTTTTTATATAATCCATGTATATCCATAAGAAAAGGTTTGCTTATTTTCATATTTTCTTCTAAGAAATGTACATCTCTAGATTCAACCACGTCATAAAACTTATAACCCTTAAAGGTGTCAGAGTACCCTATGAATGAGCATTTTCTATTTTTAGCATGCAACTTAGATCTTTCATGGCATGGAATAAGTACATGAGCATCATGACCCCAAATTTTTAAATGATCCAATTGAAGTTCACGTCGAGTCTATAACTCAAAAGGCATTTTCACTACAGATTTTGAGGGAACTCGGTTTAAAATATGCATGGCAATATGCAATGCTTCACCTCAAACTATTGAGGATATGTTAGCATGACTCATCATTGAGCGCATCATTTTTATAAGAGTTCGGTTACGCCTTTTAGCAACACCGTTTTGTTGGGGTGGGTAGAGCATAGTCTTATGGTATATTATCTCATTTTCTTTTACAAAAAATATCAAACAAATTAGAACAATATTCCCCCTTGGTTCATTCTAATGATTTTAATGCTTTTATCAGTTGGTTTTCAACTGCTAATTAAAATTCTTTGAACATTTCAAGTGCATCAGATTTTTTATTAATCAGATAAATACAACGAAATCTTTAATAACCAGTAATGAATGAAATAATGTGTTCTTATATTAAGTAGTCCACAAATATCAAAATGAATAATAGACAATAATTCATAAGATCTACTTGCTTTACCAAAGGTTTTTTACTCATTTTACCAAATAAATATAGTTCATATTTTTTAAAATTGAAATTGGTCATTTTAGGAATTAAGTCATCATTAACAAGTTTAGAAATTCTATTTCTATTAATATGACCCAAACGTATATGGCACAAAAAAAAAATTTCATCATCACATACTTTCAAGTAAGCAGAAGAAGATGAAATTTCATTTATTTTATCAAATACATATTCCTCAAGCTTTCCCCCATATAATAACGCTCCTATTAATCCCAATTAAAATTTTCCCATCCCTAAAAAGAACTTCATATCCCTTAGCATCAAGCCTCCTGACCGAAAGCAAGTTACAACGCATGGATGGAGCATAAAGAGTATAAAAAAAGAGCAAGAAATTCCCATTTGATATTGCTAATTTATAAGTGTCAATACTCAATACATCAAACTTAGAATCATTATCCATAAAGATGACATATTCATAGCTTTAAGCTCCTTATGTTTTACAAAGGCCTCTCGAGATCTGGATATATGCTTAGTGGCACCAGAGTCCACCTACTAATCACTAATAGGCACATTAGCTTTATGTAATAAACCACTAAACATAAGTAGTTACAACCTTAGTTGGGTGTTTGGGTGCCCCTTTGTTTGGGCATTGGGATTTGAAGTGTCATACCTTCCCACAAACGAAACATGTCCCCTTGGGTCTATTGTGCATAAGTTTCTAATTTTTAATTTCAAAATTATGTCTTTTAGTATTGTTCCAAAGTTGATAAGGTTTGAGTTTGGACAATGTGAAGTGCATCAGCCCTCCTTGAAAATCTACGGTTCCCTTCAAATTTCAATTCAATAAGAATATTTTGAAGCGTAAGAACCTTGCGGTTTAAAGATAAAGTAACCACAACAGATAAGATACTTGCGGTTTAAAGATAAAGTTGTCACAATAGATTCCCAAGAACTAAGCAAACTATTTAATATAGTAAAAACTAGTTGTTGATTATTCAAAGCATAAGCCTCACTAATAAGTTGTCTGCCCAATAAAATCATTTTTCTAACATGTTCAACTACAGAGTCATTTTCCTTCATCTTAAAAGAATAGTACTCTTGAGTCAATACTCTTAAATTACTCATTGAAGTCACCCCAAATTGTATCTCCAATTCATCATAAATATCTTTGGCGTTTTTAAATTTATCAAAGCTCAATAATAATTCATCATCCATGTTTCTCAAAATTATGTTCATACACTTCTTATTTTCTTTTCCAATTAGCAAAAGCTGATTTTTCTGCACTATTTCTAACATCAGTGGGGCTCAGTAGGTACTTTAGTTGAAATTATATGATCTAAAATTTCATGCTCTAAGATCAAAGCCAATCTTCTTTTTCACGTATTATAATTTTTGCCCATACAGTATTTCTATCTTCAATTCTAGCTTTTGATTCATGAATAATAATAATAATAATAAATGCAGACCAAGTAAAATAAATCCGGTTTCTAGTTACGATCTCATCAAGCAATAGTCTGGACTATCAAGAAAAATCTCTCAAGAAAATTTGCAACATCCGGTTATATGAAGCCTAAATGCGGATAAGCCTAATCGACAATTCGTCGACCCCTCTCCGTAGATGAATCCCTTATTGCAAGCAACAACAGTATCAAAGTTTCTAGAGAAAAAAAAAATTCTCTCTAGATTTGAGAAAAATAGAGAAGAATAATAACTAAAAAATGGATGATCCCATATTAATCAAACAACAGTAAATAAAACAAAATTAGGATATACGAGAACAACAAAGGAGAATAATGTGTACTATCTCAGAAAGGGGGAAATTTTCATAATTACAAGCTCTATTTATAGCGCTTCACAGCAATCAAAATAAGAAGGGGACAGAAACACATACCTGTTACACAACCTTTACAATGTGATGATCCAAGAAGTAATTTTGGCAAAGAGGCAGCCATATTCGTTGAGGAAAAAAAAAAGAAAATGGAGAGAGATAGCCAGTTTATTGGAGAGGAAAAAAAATAGAATGAAACAAAAAAAAATCTTACCATTGGATATGAATGCCAATTGCAAAATTTTGGCCTTATTCCATTCCATAAGGGTCATTGGAAAATAAATAAATAAATAAGGCACCCCATTTTCAGTTTCTTCTCTATCCTCATGCAAAACCCTTGTAAGGAGTACAAATTAGAAAGATAATGAACCTTTCCTCCATCGAAATAGCTAGAGCAAAAAAAGGGAGAAAATGACGCGCATCTTTTGGCTCAATGTAGTTACTGCGAGAGAGAGAGAAATATTCATCTGTCTAAAAAATTCGTTGAAGATAAAAAATAGCATGAAATTAAAAAATAAAATTACCTCCTTCACTCCTCTTCCTTTCACATATCCCAATTTATTGTTCAATTATTCAGATTTTTTAAAGAGCAATTTTGTCCTTATAAAATAATGTTTTTCTTTCAAACTATACCCAAAATCTCCACCATAACAAAAGGGGAAGGCCTCCTACCCCCTTTCCTCTCTCTGGATAGTTTCTCTCTTTAAAATTTTAATAATACTTTCTCTGTCTAAAATTGAAGATTTGAGATCATTTCTCTCTTTGTATGGAGTATAGAAGAAACTATCCAGAGAGAGGAAGATCATTTCTCTAATGAGGAAAATCAAAACAAATCCTAATCTCCAAAGAGGAAAATCATCAGTCAGATTTCATAGGCAGGTTGAAGAAGTTCCTGTTCATAAGCAAAGAGAAAACTTTCATTACAAATAATAAAAGGTATGACATGGTATTTGGGTTTACCCTAGGATTATTTGACGGTTTTAGAGATTAATTTTGTGGCGCTTTCGCTCTCTCCAATATGGAAAATGGGAAACAATGTCTAAGCTTTAATTGTGAAGCATTGGAGGTACCCATATTTTTATTTAGCAAAAATATATGAGAGAATGTGGGCCGATTGCTTTCTCTTTCTACAAATTGAAAGGGTTTTGATTAAAGTCAAAAATCAAAGCTTGGGTTGAAGAATTGCATAAACTTCCCCATGTATCTCCATATGAACACTCCTTCGATTTGAATCCAAACATTGATATTTCATAGAAGAGAATTGTTGGGATTTTGCATGAATTGCTAGTCCTTTTTATGGAAAATTTAAGAGAGACAAAGAAATTGCTTTGTATAGAGAAGCAGGTGGGTTGATTGTGAGATATGGCCTCTTTTATTATTCTTATAGTTAGAAGCTCAAGCTCTCTCTCCATGTTGCCATGAAATTTAGAGGCGAGAGGGAGAGGAAAAAGGGAGAGAGAGGGTTTTCTCCATGTTTAAGCCAAGGAAGAAAGGTCCATCTTTCTTGGTCTTCTTCCTCTGCCCAGAGTTTCACAGACTCTTCCAAAGCATCCTCATCTTCCCCATCCTCTTCATTTTTCGACATCTGGCCTCTTCCATTGGGTTGCTCTACCTTGTTCCGGCAATGAGACTGCTTTGGTTCAATGTTCAAAAAAATAGAAAAAAAAACCAGGGGAAGAGAGAGAGAGAGCACAATGAGGGGGATAGCGGGAAAAAAAAAGTTAAAATAGTATCCAGAGGGTAGGAACGATGTGGGAGAGTACGAAGAGAGAGAGAGAGAGTATGAATGAAGTAAGAGAGAGAGAGAAGGGGGTTTGTAGGTGATGTTAAAACCTACCTCGAGATATGGAGTAGAATATAACGACGGTACGATGGGGTCTCATGGTTGTATGTGACAAGGTCCTACAAGATCATTACTCTTTTTAAAAAATTTAAAGTAGTTTCTCTAAAATTTGGCATAGTTTCTCTCTCTAAAAATTTCATGTATTTTCTCTCTCTAAAAGGTTATGGTATTTTATCTCTCTAAAATTTGATATAGTTTCTTTCTAAAATTTTAAAATATTTTTTGTCTCTAGAACTTAAAATTTGAGATAGTTTTTCTTTCTAAATTTCTTGAGATAGTTTAAGATCTCTAAAAAAAGTTTCAAGTAATTTTTCTCTCTAAAACTTGATATAGTTTCTATCTCGAAAAATTTTAATATGTTTTCTCTCTTTAGAATTTAAATTTTGATATTAGTTTCTCTCTCTAAATCTTTGAGATATTTCTCTCTCTAAAAAGTTTTAGGTACTTTTTCTCTCTAAAATTAGATATAATTTTTATCTCTAAAATTTTAATATACTTTCTCTCTCAAAAACTTAAGATTTGAGATAGTTTCTCTCTCTAAAAAAATTGAGATGGTTTCTACCACTAAAAATTTTCAGTACTTTTTCTTAAAACTTGATATAGTTTTTCTATCTAAAAATTTAAGATGCTCTCTCTCTCTAAAACTTTAAACTTAGATAGTTTCTCTCTTTCTAAAAATTCTGAGATAGTTTATCTCTCTAAAAGATTTTAAGTAGGTTCGTTCCTTAAAATTTGATAGAGTTCTTCTATTTAAATTTTTAATATACTTTCTCTCTCTAAAATTTAAACTTTGAGATAGTTTTTCTCTAAAAATTTTCAGTTCAAGGGGTGGAAGAGTGGAATCCATGGGCTTTGGAAATTCAAAAAAACATATTTTAGTGTGGAAATGAAAGGAACACACTACAAAGCGCCTATAGGTGAATTTTTACAGTATTTCACCTACGGCTTCATCACCGTTCAAAGTTTATCACAAGTTCACATATGTATGATAGTGTTTGAATTTTAGCAATTTTTTTACAAATCATAATTATATGAAATTTTGTAAGTATGTGTGCCTTAGTGAGATGCATATGAATAAAATATAAAACAAATAATTTGAATGATAAAAATTATGCAAAATACCCCTATAAAGTTTCTGGGGTAATTTATCATTTTATTTTATGACTATTATTTTTTCAATATTTTATTTTGGTGCGATTTGGTCATATGTATACAAGTTCCAAATTTTAGATAAATTTGATTAGTATAATAATTATAAAAATTCAAATACTACAGGATAACTGTGACCTTGTGATGAACTTTGGACGGTGATGAGGTGTAGGTGAAGTACTATAGAACTTTACCTATAGGTTTTTTGTAGATGCTTCCGAAATGAAATTATAGAAAAGTTAGGTGATTTTTCAAGATTTAATTTTCATGAAATTTTAATATACTTGCCATTAAGCAGTTCGTATAGAGCCGATGCTCTAAACAATCAAAGTAGAACTCACTTTCAAAGAACGTCGAGAAATGCGGTTTCAATACTGGAAATCTTTGTGATAGCCTTAAAATATATTTTCATATTTAATTATAAAATTTAAAGCTTCAAAAATATTGTAGATTGAGCATATCTATGAAAACTTGAAAATATTAAAAATTGACGGTCCAAAATGTGTTACAAGTATTTTTATATCTAATTATAAAAATTTAAATTTAAAAAATGGTTAAAATCAAGTAGATCTATAAACATATGAAAATCTTGAAAATGGACGGTGCAGATAATATGTTGTAAAATGCACTATTTCTGAGACTTAACATCTTTTTATTTTTCATGGTCATACATCTCAATGTCGAGATGATCAATCAAAGGTTTTTAACATTAAAACTACCTCTTCCGATGGATTTTTGAGGTGCATCCGTAGTTCTACATATGAGGTTGCAACCTCATAGAAACTTTTTCCAAACTTGAAATCCACCTTTTTCAATGTCCATACATCTTGATGTCGAGTTGATCAACTTGAGGATATTTGAGCATCAAAACAACCTCTTCTAGTGAAAATGTTGAGGTGGGCTTTAATTTGATTGTTTAAAGCCTCGACTCTATAAAAACTTTTTTTCTTTTAGTAATGTCCAATATATTAAAAATCCACTATCCCAAAATCCATGTACCCAAACGGGTCTTAAAGGAATTTAGAGGATTCCCCAATATATTTGAATATGTGCAAATGATCTTGGAAAAATTTCTAAAACCCCCCTAAGATGGACTTTTTACCCACTTTACACCCCACCCAACTTTTCCTAGCAACTCCCCCCAAAAACTCTTGTTTTCTAGCTAATACCCCTTTACACAAAAAGTTCACTTATTTTGGACCAAACTACCCTTCCCTCACATAACAAATTATTTTCGTTAGAGAGGGCGGTCTGGCATTTTGAACAAGCGGTCCAACCATTTTTTTTTGCTGGAATGGGCGGTCCGACGTTTCATGGTGGCGGTCTGGCGATTATTTTTTTTTTGGAATGGGCGGTCCAGCATTTGAAAGTCACGGTCGGGCATTTTGAAGTTGCGGTCTGCCATTTTGAAGGGGCAGTCCGGTATTTAGATATGGTAGTCTGAAATTTTGTAGGGGCAGTCCGATGTTTTGAAGTACGCCAGACTGAGTAGTACGGCGTTGTACAAATGCGGTCCGGCGTTTTATTTTATTTGGATTTGAAAATGATTTGTCATGTGAAGGGAGGGTATTTTCGTCAGAAAAGATGTAACTTTTTGAGTTGGAGGTATTAGTTATAAAAGATGGTTTTTGAGAAAAATAAGTAAGTAAAGTTTAGGGTAGGGGTAGAGTGTCTAAAAAGTATATTTTTGTGGGTTTTTAGCAATTTTTCCAATGATCTTTGCTGTCGTGGGAATCCACTGTCTATTCGCTCTCTCCATGATAAACACAAACTAGGAATATTACTAGGACAAGGACTTTTGGGCATGTAAACTCTTGAGCCTAGCAATTAATCTTAAAATAAATAAATAAATAAAATTCAATTGTATTCTATTAATAAAATTTGTCAAAATATTAATAAAGGACTGCCCAATTTTGGGAAATTATATAATATCCCTGTTGCTTCAAAACTAAAAAAACCTAATGTTTTCGAAAACCTCATTCATACCAAAATTTTTTACCGTTCATATTTTTTTTGCATAAAATAGGAAGGTCATTACAGGGTCAAATAGGTCCATAATAATCATAAATCCACTTGTTAAATGTGTACTATCTTGAAGTTTTGAACTCACGGGAGCCATCATGGTTCTACGAGAACCGTGATGCCTTTTAACTCATAAGAACCATCACGGTTCTAAGAGAGAATCATGATAGTCTTCTAACTTATTGGAACAATAAGAGTCTTAATAGAGCTATGATGACCCTTTGATGAAGCTTTAAACCACATAGAAAACCATTATTGATATGTAATACTATTTATTTTTGCATCTACCCTTTAAAGAAAAAGGCTAACTTTTTTTTAGCGAAATTATCACAAATATACCTTAATTTTCGATTATTTAAAAAAAAAACCTTTAACTTTCATAAACGTCGCCCACACCCTTTTTCTTCAATTTTGGCATTTTGTGACCAAAATAACATTCACGCTAATCGTATTATCGTCAATCACAATTATGATACTTAAAGTATCATAAAAACTAAAATGTTATACAGCATTTTAAGTACCGTAAAAACTAACTCATATTACACGGCATTTTAAGTGCTATAAAAATTAACCGATGTAATATGGTATTTTAAGTAACGTAAAAACTAACCCAAGTTATATGTCACTCGTAATGCCATAAACCATTTTCTACTGTTTATATTTATCTCTTTCATCTCTCTATTTCTTTTTATTATGTTTCTCTTTTTTTTCTCTCTATTTCTTTTTAATATTCATTTCTTCTTTTCTCTCTAATTCTTTTTTATCACTTCTTTCTCTCTCTAACCCTCTTTCTCTCTCCCAAGATATTTGTATAACAACCTGTGTGTACCTTACCATCCCTTATAAAAACTCCCTTCAACCCCATCCCTTATGAAAATTTAAACGAATTCAAATTTGTATCTTGTTGGAATCGTGTTTGTTGAGTTGATGAAAAAAATAGAACAAGAAAGAGAGTTAGTGAGAGAAAAGATTTAGACGGAGAAATAAGAAATAAAAAAAAATTAGAGAGAGAAATAAGTATAAATATTAAAAAGAATTAGAGAGAGAAAAAAGAGATAAATATGAACATGAGAAAAGAGTTTACGGCATTTGAGTGCCATACATGAGTTAGTTTTAACGGTACTTACAATGCCATATAATATGGGTTAGTTTTCATGGTACTTAAAATACCGTATAACATGGGTTAGTTTTTATAGTACTTAAAATGCCGTATAACATGGGTGAGTTTGTACGATACTTAAAATGTCGTATAACATGGATTAAGTTTTACGATACTTAATATGTCGTATAACATGGGTTAGTTTTTACTGTCGTAAAAATGTTGTATAACATAGGTTAGTTTTTACTGGACTAAAACTGTCGTATAACATGGGTTAATTCTTATCGTAATTAAAGTACCTTTTACGGTAATATGACTACTGTGAAGGTTATTTTGATAAAAAAACACTCAAAATTGAATAAAAAAAAGGTGTGAGAGAGGTTTATGAAAGTTGATGGTTTTTTACTAAATAGACAAAAATTAATGTATATTTGTGAAAATTTCTTTTTTTTTTTAATTATCCAACTACCTTTATTTTAACCCACGTGTCCCACTTTCTCTTTCTGAGACGGTATTAGCACAACTTAAATAAAGAACTTGGCATGGTACAAAATGTGCCGTATTAACACAATTTCAATATAAGCCGGTTCGACGCATTTGTGTCGGACCGGCAGATTTGAATATGAAAAGTCAATCCCCCACATTTTATATCAGATAGGATCAAGTTGGTCCCCTACATTTTTGTGTCGAACCAAAGCATATTGGACATTGCGTTTTGAAAAAATGGGTCAAAATGGGATGGGGGTATGTGGTCTAAAATTATTATTTTTTTACTTGGGGAGATGAGGGAAATAAATAAACAATATTAAGGTTAATAATGTGACATCCGAAGTTTTAGGGGAGTTGCCGGAGGTCATAAATAGGCGGTACCTATAAATTTTTTAAAAATCTAAATAAAAAAATGGGAAATTTTCATATAAAACGCTAGTTCCTCGTATTATTTCATGGTATAACCCTCCTTCTATTTTTCTTTCAAGCGGCATAAGAAAACCCCGACAGATTTTACCATGCCCCATCATTTTTTATCTCCCTCTTTTATTGATTTTGATCATAAAATTTGGTTTGAATAAATCTTTGATACCATTGCAATCAAAAAACTTTTTTAATGGGTTGAAAGGGAAAAAGAAGGTTAAAACTTTTGTTGGTATGAAATTATATAAAAGATTTATTGAGACTAATTTTATGATCAAAATCAATAGAAGATGGAAAAAAGAGATAAGGGGTGCGGTGATCGTTAGGGATTTCTTTATACCATTTGAAAGAAAAATAGAGAGAGGGTTTACCATAAAATAAAAATAAGAATTAGGGTTTTATACAAAACTTTCTTGAAATAAATTTATTCTAAATATCTCTTTGGACCAAGCGGAACAAATGATCATCATCATCCATTATTTTATTAAACGGCGGAAAACATTTGTAAGTTGTAACAATTGGGTTTCCTAGTCATATAGACAGAGAAAGCTAAGAGGTCTAAGCTCATTAGCTATTTTTAGAGACTTTATGGAGTCTAGAGCTTATGGTTTCCCTATCAGTTCGATCAATTTCCTTTATGGGTTGAAGCAAAAAAGATCTTATTGAGAACGAAATTTGAAAGCTTTGAATAAGAACCATTAGCTTTTATGCTTAATTAGAATTTTGCAACATGGATATAGAAGCTTGAAGTTTTATTCATATAAATGATCATGCTTCAAAGATGTTTGGTTACTCTTATAAACATGACAACATTATGGAGTCTAGAGCTTATGGTTTCTCTAGCACTTAGATCTAATTTTTGGGTTGACATAAAAAAATGTTTCTGAATCTGAAGAGATAAAAGTTCAAAACCTTGGATAAGAATAGTCAAATTTTATTCTTGAGTAGAATTTACCTCTAGGATTCTAGAATCTCGAAGTCTTATTCATAGAAGTGATCACGCTTCAATGATTTAAGTTATTCTTAAATCAAGTAGCTTCAATAATAACAGGAGTTCATTACATATTAGGGCTCATCTGTGCCATTGGCAGAGTCGATATCTTTTCTCTCTCACAACCTCCCATGTTTGGGTTGCCATATTGGTAGCAATGTTGCAAACTTTCTCATCTATTTGTTGCGACTTTCTGATATTTGGCATGGGTTCCAGTTTTGGGCAACTCGAAGCAGTCCATGATCTAAAGCTTTTTGAATGCAAAAATTTATGGAGCCTACCAGGAATCTTCTTTTGACTGGTAGATTAAACAAATTAGAAACTTGATTATTATATGTAAATCTTGTTTGTGTGCCACATTTTGGCATTGAGATCAGCCCATAGTTGATGGCATCAGGATAAAAGGTTGGAGATTGTGAAAGGCTACAAAATCCATATGGTTGGGAGCATCATTGGATAATGCACATGTTAGGCATTTATCATCATCATCATCATTTGAGCATATGTTAGGCATTGAGGTCCCCAAATGTTAGGACCTTGATCCCACCTTTTGAAGATTTTGATCCAACTTTTTGGGATCTTGATCCCAAACTTTTAGGGATCTTGATCCTGACCTTAAAATATATATAATCTAAAACTATATATACTCTTTAAAGTAGGTATCTCTTTATTTATAGCCAATAAACAATGCAATCGTATGAAAAATATAACTACATTTGGTTGCTGGCTATAAACAAAGAAAATCCTTAGCTTGATCTTTATCTTGGTCTTCAAGTGGGGATTTCGATCCCCAGTAGTGGGATCGATATCCCGAATAATCAGGATTGGGATTCTAAAATTTTAAAGTTCAAAATTCCTTGAATGATCCCTTTTCCGGAGTGCTGGAGGGAGATTCTAGAGCGGGATTGCCAGGTTGGGAGATCCAAACAGCTATGGATCAACCTATTATGAGCATTTGCATGGTGAAGGGTGTAGCATCGCCTAGCGTTAAAGTAAGCAGGATATTTGTCCATAAAAATTAGCAGCAGCATTGAAATGTCTTAATTGCTGGAGTGGTACTCAGCACAACTAAGAAATGGTCCTTATTAACAGCCTAAACTGGAGTTATGTTGGGCTGCCACTGGGGATGGAACCCATGACCCATTAGAGCTATTTGAAATAAGTTATGGGCATTAGCTGGATGGAACCTAGTATTGTAAGACTTGATTCTTGCTTCAATTTTGGATTGATTGAGACCTTTAGAGGTGATTAGAGAAGTTGTCCACTTATTTACAGAAACATCTAATACACTTGAGGTACCTTTTGCATGGTTTCATTCATTTCACAAAAACAATTCCTTCCTTCTAAATTTCTGAAAACCATGCAATGTGATGTGATAATGCTAGAGAACAAAATATTTGTATGGCTACCTAGTTCAATAATAATAAAATTTCTTTTTTTTAACATCTAACCGAAAATGATAAAGACCAGAATTCAAACTAGAAGCATTGTTGTAATAAGTGGTATTCTCTTTATCATCAATGCGAACTCCCTTTTCTTTTCATATGCTATGTTATGACGTTCTTATTGCAACTTGATATATGTTAATGAGATAAAGAATTAAAGAAACAAATGGATATGGCTGAGAGATAACATATAGTAGTCAAGTCACAACGTAAAACTAACAATACAACATGATAGTGTGAGAGACAAAATTGTTTTTGTGCCTCAATAACCTAGTTCAGTACAATTCAATTTTGAGCTTTATCATCCAACTTTCTTGAGTTTTAACATCTAATCTAAAAGAATAATGACCAGAATTCAATACCAGAAGTATCTAATGTAAAAAAAAAAGGAAGGGCCGTAAGCCGGTGTTGGTCTTGCTTACACAGGGTCCCTGGAGGGGTGAGATGGAAACGGTCCTAATCTTTGGCTTTTTATGCACAAATTGGCTGCTCTCAGGATTTGAACCCTCTTGCGCTGGCTACCCGAACCTTTTACCGTCACACCAAGCGACGACCCCTTTAGGAAGTATCGAATGTAATAAGTGGTAATTCATTAATTTTGGTTTCCATTTTTCTTGTGTTGTGTTTGTTGTTTTTGACCCCTTTCCAGTTCCTTTCTTCAGTAACTACTCAAGATCATATTGGGCCTCAAATTTTTGGCATTGATGTAATATCTGCCCACCTTAGTTCTTTTGCCTCGAGAATGACCTGTTTGGTTAAGCTAAAATTGTTTGTGCTTAGAATGGGAAAATCCATACTTCCTATGAAAAGAAAGGAAGTAGTAAGTTGAATCCATTGAGAATCCGTACTTGGTATGAAAAGAAAGGGAGTTGTAAGTTGAATCCATTAAGCACCTTTGATGTAGAAACATCTGTAGCTCTAATTTTTAAGTAGGACTTTAGAAGAAAGATTTGTCTTGATTTCTATGAAGCAATTATGAGTATGGGGTGGAAGACACTTGGTCAAATTACTCCCCCAATCTCACCTTATCTAAATTTGATAGGTTCCTCACTTCTCTAGATTGGGACAATCTCTTCCCTAGGACTCACTCCTCCGTTCTTCCCAGTCTTACTTCAGACCACCGTCCTATCTTACTCGATACTTAGGCAGTCAAGAGGTGTCCCAAACCTTCAAAAAAATCCAAGGCCTCGTTATCAAAACTTGACTGAGAGAAGATATATGATCACATAGATTGGAAGGTTCTCGATGAGACTCTCCCTAGAATGGGCTTCAGGGCCAAATGGAGAAAATGGATTCAAGGATGCATCTCCAATCTATTTTTGTCTGTACTCATTAATGGCTCCCCCGAGGGATACTTCAGGCTTCTGGGGGCATGCGATAGGGTGATCCTTTGTCACCCTTCCTCTTTGCAATAGTGGCTGCGGTGTTTAGCGCCTCCATTTTGAGAATGTACCGTGCATGCTTTGTTACTAGCTTCAACATTGGAAGGTCGAGTACATCCATCTCCTACCTTCAATACACATACGATACTCTCCTCTTTTGCAATGCATCCCAGTGACAAGTTGACTACCTGCTACTCTTCCTCCAATGGTTTGAGTTTGCGACCGGCTTCAGAGTTAATATGGTGAAATCTAAAATGATGGGTATTGTCTTGGACAATCCTTTGGTTCAGAGCATAGCTGACCGAAGGGTTTACGCAGTAGACGGTCTCCCTTCCACTTATTTGTGGCTTCCTCATTGTCTCGGTTTGCCAAGACTCGACCACTCATCATCATAGCTTTTTCCCAATTAATTTGGGTCGGCTACACGAATCCTGGTCCGCTATTTTGCTCTATTAAAGACCATACCCTCAGTGAGGCCATATGTTCCCATATCTTTTCGGACTATTTCCAACCACGTCCTTTTGGGCCTACCCCATTTCCTCTTCAATCTTTCCACTTGAAGTAGCTCGTTCCTCCAAACAGGTGTTGTACTTGGTCGGCGCCACACATGGCCAGTCCACTTAAGTCTACTCTCTCTCATCTTATTGCCTATTGGTGCCACACATAAATTCCCCCGAATGGATTCATTTTGAATTTTATCCCTTCATGTCTTGCTACTCATCCATCTCAACATCCTCATCTCCCCTACACTCATTTTTTGGGTATATTGTTTTTGTCCGCCCAACATTTTGCCCCATAGAGCAAAGCTAGTCTCACAACTGTCCTATAGAACTTGCCCTTCAGCTTCATTGGTAGGCGGCGATCGCATAAAATTCAATTTGCACATCTCCACTTCGCCCACCCAGCTCTAATTATGTGTGCGATATCTTCCTCAATCTCTCCATTTTCCTGGATTATCGATCCAAGATATCGAAAGTGCGGTCTGTTTTGTACTTCTTGGTCGTCAATCTTAACTGCTTCCTCATCTCTACTCCTATTATTATTAAACTTTTATTCCATTTACTCTATCTTAGTCCTGTTAATTTTAAAACCTTTGGATTCTGAGGCATCCCTCTAAAGTTCTAACTTTGTGTTGATATCGTTTTAGGTCTCATTGATCAAAGCTATATCATCTGCGAACAACATGCACCACGGTACCTCATCCTGTAGGTGCTTAATTAAGACGTCCATAATTAAGACAAAGAGGTACAGGCTCAAATATTGAAGCCCAATAATTGATAAATTTGAAAGGAGGCTAGCTGCATGGAAAGGGAGATTTTTATCCTCGGCCAGAACATTGTTACTCATCAAGGCTACCCTCTCTAGTATTCCACTCTTCATAATATCTCTTTTTTACATGTTTGCCTCTATCCTATCTAGGTTAGAAAAACTTATGAGGGACTTTTTGTGGTCAGATGACGGTGGCCATAAATTTCTCCGTATCTCTTGGGCTAAGTTGTGCTTACTTAAATCCAGTGTACCAAAAAGGGCTAGGCGGGTCCTAGGCGGCCTGGGGGGTCCAGGCCGCCTAGCGCCTAGGCGGCCGCTTAGGAAGGTGCCTAAAACCTGGACGGCTGCCCAGTGGAAAAAAATTACCAAATTACCAAATACCATATTCCAAGTTGAAAAAAAAAAAGATAGACGTCGAAAAGAGAATTTTGATAATCCATATTGTTAAAACAATAAACTGTAAAACCATACAAGTGTCGGATATAAAAGTCAACACTCAACACAACATAAATATACAAAAATTTAGAATATAAACAGTCTAACAAAAGTTAACACTCATGGCTCAACACAACAGTCAACACTCAACACTCAGCACCAAGAGGCAAGAGTCTTCAGTCATCGTCATCATCATCGTCAGAAGGAATATCAATAGGGCAAGCCTCATCATATGTATCAAAGTCGAGGCATCATCATCAGAGTCATCGCCCTCTTCAATATAACGCTCGTCCTCCTCAGTTTCTTCTGAATTTGCCTCTTCCACCTCTTCTACCTTCCTCTCATTGATCAAAGCTATGTCATCTGCGAATAACATGCATCACGGTATCTCTTCCTGTAGGTGCTTAATTAAGATGTCCATAATTAAGACAAAGAGGTACATGCTCAAATATTGGAGCCCAATAATTGATAAATTTGAAAGGAGGCTAGCTGCATGGAAAGGGAGATTTTTATCCTCGGCCAGAAGATTGATACTCATCAAGGCTACCCTCTCTAGTATTCCAGTCTTTATAATGTCTCTTTTTCGCGTGCCTGCCTCTATCCTAGCTAGGTTAGAAAAACTTATGAGGGACCTTTTGTGGTCGGGTGAAGGTGGCCATAAATTTCTCCTTATCTCTTGGGCTAAGTTGTGTTTACTTAAATCCAATGTATCAAAAAGGGCTAGGCAGGTCCTAGGGTGCCTGGGGGGTCCAGGTCGCTCAGCGCCTAGGCGGCCACCCAGTTAAAAAAAATACCAAATTTCCAAATACCATATTCCAAGTTGAAAAAAAAAAAAGATAGACATTGAGAAGAGAATTTTGATAAACCATATTGTTAAAACAATAAATTGTAAAACCATACAAGTGTAGGATATAAAAAGCAACACTCAACACAACAGAAATATACAGTCTAAGAAAAGTCAACACTCATGGCTCAACACAACAGTCAAAACTCAACACTCAGCATCAAGAGGCAAGAGTCTTCAGTCGTCGTCATCATCATCAGAAGGAATATCAATAGAGCAAGCCTCATCATATGCATCAGAGTTGAGACCATAATCATCAGAGTCGAGGCCTCCTCTATTTCGTTTGAATTTGCCTCTTTCTCCTCTTCTTCTACCTTCCTCTTACTAGTATGTGCAGTTTGTGCAGATGAGGCACTAGGAGTCTTAGCTGCTCTACCCTTTTCTTTGTGCTTCTCTGAACTCAAGTATTGTATAATTTCCTCCCTGGTAGCCTCAGGAACATTTTTTATAGTGGGCAACATCCCCCTTAATACTGGCAAGGTGTTTTTTAAATTGATAAATGCCCCTATTAGTATCCTTTCCACAATAATTACATGTAATATGATGTTTATCACTTGGATTCGGGTTATACCATACTTCCAACCTGGATCACCACTCCGACTAGAACCTGGAGAAGATACTTTAATAGAACAAGGCTTATTTTCAACCTTTCTTGGTTCTTCTTAATTCAGAAGATGTCTAATCTCATCCCAAACTGCTTCAGGAACATTTGTACAAGAAGCAACATTACCTCTAATACCAGCAAGGTGTTTGAATCGACTAATACCCCCATTGGTATCTTTTTTACAAAAATTATGCCTTATACAATTTTTATCATTTGGCTTTGAGTTGTACCGATACTTCCAACTCGGATCACTTCTTCTAGAAGTAGCAGAAATAAATCTATAACAAGGATTTTGTTCTTGTTTTGGTTTTGCATAACTTATATATAGCTTAATCTCCTCTCTGATAGCTTCAGGAACATTTTTTACAAGGGGCAACATCCCCTTTAATACTGGCAAGATGCTTCTAAAACCGGTTTATGCCTCTTTTTGTATCTTTTTCACAAAAATTGCATCTAACGCAATTTTTGTCGTTTGGATTCGAGTTGTATCCATATTTCCAACCCGGATCTCCACTCCGACTAACTCCTGAGGAAAACATCTCAAAATAAAACAATCAATCTAAAAAATAAAGTTTTGCACTTACTTTGATTGCTCAAACTCCAAACTTTGAGATACTTCGATCAAATAAAATGTAGTTTTCTAGAGATTTCTTTCTCTCTAAAAAGTGTTCTTGTAGGTTTAGGTTTCAAATGAACCCAAAACCCCTCCTTCTATATGAAATCAAAACAAAAAAAACATTTCCGCCTCTGAACGGGGCACAGGTCCTGGGCAGCCGCCCAGGGACCACCGCTCAGTTTGGCCGCCTAGGCCTGATGCGCCCAAGTGTTCTAGACCACCTAGGCGTTGGGCGGTCCGTTTTTTTTTAGCAATGCCTAAATCCCAGGTGGTCTAGGTATTTGCATCTTAAGAGCCATCAATGTAGCCCTGCTATGCAAATGGTGATGGCGTATGCCACACAACCGAACCACCTGCAGAGCGAGATCATCTCTTGTAAATATTATCGCCAAGTCCAGGCTTGGCTAACCTCCTGTAGGTCTATCGGCAATATATCAAGCTTTTGGAGGTCTCTTCAACACTGCTGTAGCCTATTGTTCCACTGGGTCTGTTATTGCCCGAGGTTGGGTAATAGTAACTAATTCTAGTATGACGTTTGGATTGGTGGCAACCCTCTTAAAGAATAGTTCCCCACCCTCTTCTGCTCGCCCTATATCCTAACTCTACGGTGGCCGAATGCTTTGTCTGCTCTGGGAATACTAGAACTTGGAACCCCAATTTTAGAAGGCCCCTCACTAATCAAGAGATTGGACACTTTTCGGAACTCTCAGGCCGCCTACACTCGGTTTTCTTTCCTTTGTCTGGGGAAGATAAAATCATTTGGTTACTTGCCTCATCGGGGACCTTCTCTGTTGCCTCATTCTATTGAGCTATTACCATGCTTCCCTCTCCCACCATTACCACCCCTTTGTTGCAGCCAAAGCCTGGTTCCTATCCACCACCCTTAAGATCCAAGTTTTCAGTTGGACTACCCTCCACGAAAGGGCATTAACACTTGACCAACTCCAGAGAAGAAGCCTATCCCTCCCTAACAGATGCACTCTGTCTTTGAGCTGAAGAGACAAATTCCCATTTCTTCATCCATTGCGAAGTAGCATCAGCCCTTTGGTCCAATGTGCTTAACCTTTGCAAATGGAATTGGGTTACTTCCCAGTCAATCCTTCAGCTCTTTTACGCCTACCTACATACTCCTTGGAGTAAATCTGGTTATTTCCTTTGGAGAGATTCTATTGCTGCTATCTTGTGGACAATTAGCAAGAAAGGAATAGCAGAAAATTAGGGGCGAAAGGAATAGCGTAATTTTTTGGGGGGGGGAGGTAGCTCCCATCCCTTACTTGATAGGCAAATGTTGTACCTTAGATTCCTTTTCAGCTAGAAACCACAAACTCCACAAAAATTTATCCTTTGCCCATCTTCACCACAATTGGCATGAACTCCTATACCAGACAACTCCTAGTATATCTTGCTCCTCATTGTGGAGACCGCAAGAAGATGGGCAAATCAAACTTAATTTCGATGGTTGTTCTCTTGGCAACCCAAGGCCCTCTAGCATTGGGAGAATTTTTAGAAATTCTGAGGGCTCTACCCTCCTTTCATTCTCCTTGCCTGCTGGATTGACGGACTTCACTACCACGGAGGCCAGGGCATTGCTTGAAGGGCTCCAAAGACTGACCCTAGCAGGACAACTGAATTGGTAGCTGAAGGTGAATCTAGTAACATCATTACTTTGGCCTCCGGGGCAACTCCATGGCCCTGGAGACTTGACCATCTTTGAAGAAATCTCTCAAATTTCCAGCACCTTTAGGGTTACCTGGAGCTGTGTTTTTAGAGAAGCCAATGAGGATGCGGATGCTTTAGCTAGGGAAGGAGCAAGTCTTAACTCTACCACGGGAATTACAGGCATTTTTTAAGCTTGCATTGCCGCCCCCCCCCCTCTCTTTCTTTTTCTCTTGTGTATCTGCTATAGAGCATTTTTTGGGCCCTTTATGGGTTTTTGTATAGGGCATCCAAATACTGGGTTGCGTATTTTTTGTATGTGCTATTAGTTTTACTCATTTACGGTATTAATACAATAGTCAACTTATTCAAAACGAAATTATGAGTATGTTTCTTCAATGTTTTATACGGCTTGTTTTTATGGATTGCTTGGCAGCCCCGATACCCAAGAAATAGAAAATAAAAATGTAACTATGGTGAATGCGTGTGTATATAAGGATACAAATTGGGCCAGCCTTGGTAAGCTAGTGGGCCTTAAATTTTGGTATGGCCCATTTTCACTCAATTGAACTGGAAAATCATATAATAAGGGCCCATTGAAAAAGCAGATGCATAGATTTGACACCTTAACTTTAGACGTTATATCCAGAGAGTAAACAAGGTGCATGGGGTCCCCAATTGCTATCGTACCCACCTCCACCCATCCGCCCTTCCTTTCGGCAGCCCCGCGACTTATCCCCATCTCCTCTGTCACTCCCACCAACCTTGCTGCTCAGCTTCAGACCTCCTTGGTGGGTACCTTCAACCCTCAGAGAAATGATAGTAAGGGGATCGAGAAATGGGCTTCGAAACTCTGACAAGAACCTGGTCTGGCCTACAGGGCCCTCTCCAAGGGCTCCTACTTTTTCTCCTTCCCGTCTGAGGAGAGAGCTTCAACAGCATTAGGAACCAGACCTCAACCCTTTCATGGAGCCCGTCTGTCACTTTCTCGCTGGACTGAAGAAGTTGGAGCGTTCTGGCGTCAAAAGATTTGGATCATGGCCTCTTGCACTCCGCTTCATTCCTGGTGTGTCAAAACGTTTAGGGCCATTGGGGACGCGTGTGGAGCATTTGCAGCTGTCTCATTGGCATTCTATGGATAGTCTCCCTCTCGGGTCTTTAAGGTTGATCGTTGATGTTTTGGACCCACAATTCATTCCTTCATCCCTCTAGTTTGAAATCTTGAGGACTTACTTTCAAGTCCTTATCTTGTGGTCCTCTGCTTCCCCTCCCTCGTTTCGCTTTGTCTTCCATCCGTTCACCACCCCTAATTCTGTGCCACCCGGTACTGACCATTGGACGGTGGTCTCCCATAAACGTCATTCCAGCCTCATCCGACCTCCTCGGAAGGGCCACTCCTTTGCTTGCCCTCTCGCCCCTACCCTTCGTCCGCAACCTTTTTATCTACCATACATCCAGTCTCCCCCGTATTCTCTTTCTCCTCCACCACCTCTGCCTCCTCCTCCTCCTCCAGCTCCAGCTCCACCTCCGTCGTCCCTTTCTCAGTGTTTGACCTTAATCAACAAGCTTTTTGTAAAGGTGGTCGATGGTAACATTTCTCATGCCCCAAAAGCTACCTTGACAGCCATTGCTAACTTTTTTCCTGGAAACCACACACCTTCATTCAATGCCGCCGACTACTTACCTCCCTCTTTCTTTGCCACTGACCTTCATCCGCTCCCTCTCTCTAAGGGCCTTATCTCCCTCTTTGGTCCACGTGGGATCCTAGGTCTTTTCAAGACCTTCTGCCCACACTACCTCGATACCTCACCCTTCGTCAGCAGTGATTCAAAAAGCGCTAGGCGGTCAGGGGGGGTCCAGGCCGCCCAACGCCTAGGCAGACGCCCAGAACCTCGGAGGCCCAGTAAGAAATTTTTTTTTTTTGGGTGTTTCTCTCTCTAAAATAGCCTCTAATGGGTTTTAGGTTCATTTGAAACCTAAAACCCACAATTTTGCACTTCTAATATTAAAAAAAATGACCCAAAATTACCAAAAAACAGCCTCAATGAGCGGCATTTCCGTCGGGTTCCCGAGTGCTTAGGCAGGCACCTGAGGATACCCACCTAATTTGGCCGCCTAGGCCTGGGCGATGCGCCCAAGCCTTTTGGACCGCTTAGCTGCCACCCAGGCGGTCCACGTTTTGAAACACTGTTGGTCAATCGTACATTCACTCTCTTTAAGGGGACAAGTGGAAGACTGTAGCCCCTCTACGGTAATTCTTTTTTGGTTCCATCCCTCTTTCTTTGCCTCCCCCACCTACTCCCTAGGGCCCTATGTCAAGCTTCCCTTTCCCAATTTCCTCCTATCACCCTTGCACTCCTCCTCCCACACCTCTTCCACCTAAGGCAAAGACTCCCCTCCTCTCCCCATTCGGCTCCAACCCTCAACCCATCTCTGGTTTGTCACCTCCTCTCAGGGCTATCACCTCTCTCCCTCCTCTTATTGATCCCGGGTCTTCCTCACCAAACGCCTACCCCCTAGCTTCCAGCCAGGCCTCAACCGGAGCTATGGAACCTCTCTCCTCCTTGATGATGGTCAGCATCCCTCCACCTGCAGTTTCCCGAAGGCCTTCTCCTTTTGCCCTACCTTCACTGTATCCAGACCCTCCTCTCCTTCCTCAGAGACCCAATCTTGGGCTCGCGCCCCCAACTTTGACGCCCCTCTTCCGTCTAGGTCTTCTCTTGTACCTAACCCACTTCTACTCTCCACCCTCGATCATCGAACTGACCCTTATCTCTCAATCCCCCACTTTGAATCATGAGGTCCCTGCTGAGGAGGACCCTCAAGGCTCGATTTCGGCCTTCTTTAGACCAACCTTGGAAGCTGGCTTGCCATTGCTCGATCTACCAAGACTTTCAGTCACAGAATCTCCTGTTGAGGTTTTCTCTCCAGAGGCTACCCCTTCTCCAATTGCTCCGAAATTTTCAGTCTCTCAGGACACGTCAGAGGATCACCCGTCTCTGCCTTCAGTTGATTCCAACTTTATCAATCGTATGGACGTAGCTCAAGGAGACATTAACCAGGTGTTCATGGTCATAGGTTTTCCTTATGCTGCCCTAGAAGAATCGCTCCATGAGTTCTTCAATGCTAGCGCTCAAACCAGATCCAGGGATAGCCCAGGGCTTAGTAGGGAGGCTTCCAACCTCGCATGCTCTGTCAACTTTGGCAGAACACCATCCCCCTCCCCTCTCTTTAGCTATTCCAGTGGTGTTACTTGCGGATCGATTGCTTCGTAGGTTACCTCGTTTAGCATCTCAGACCACATAAGCTTAATGTTTGTTCTCTCTTGAAATATTTGAGGGCTTGGCTTGGCCCACAAGAAACAATCGGTCCAAGATTTCTGCTTAAAATTTCGATCTTCCGTCCTGGCTTTAATGGAAACAAAGATCCCTGAATCCTTTCTCTTCTTCGTACGACAAGTATGGGGTCGCGGCCCATGCAAATGGGCTGCTTTACCAGCAGAAGGGGCTTCAGGTGGGATATGGGTGATTTGGGATCCCTCAGTCCACTCCCTCATCTCTACCCACATTACCTCTTTCTCGGTCTCTATTCTGTTGGCCAGAATTTCTGACTTCTTGCTTTGGAAATTTTCTGCAGTCTATGGGCCCAATATTGACTCTAGACGCCAGGAGATGTGGGATGAGTTGGACTCGGTGGCTGCCTTACCACACCCCATTTGGTGCATTGGGGGGGACTTTAATGTCACAAGGTGGTCTTATGGGAGAAACTCATCCTCCAGAATAACTCCAGCCATGTCCTCTTTTTCAGACTTCATCTTCCAGAACAACCTAGGTGACTTGCCCATCCAAGGTGCCCAGTTCACATGGTCGGACCATTCCACATCTCCCACTCATTCAAAACTTGATAGATTCCTCACCTCTGTGGATTGGGATCATACCCTTCCTGGAACTCATGTGGTTGCCCTACCCAAACCGACATTTGACCATTGCCCCATTTTTCTTAATACCAATCCTGTTGTTAGAGGTGTCAAACCTTTTTGGTTCGAATTGTTTTGGCCAGAAGAACCTTCCTTTCCCACTCTGTTCACCTCTTGGTGGCAAGCTCTGGAAGATAAGATCGTCGGTTGGGCTGGTTTTAAACTTCGACATAAGTTACAGTTGATAAAGAGCAACCTAAACTCGTGGAGTTCATAGTTGCCTAGCAACTTTGCAAGAATCACCAGTTCCAAGCCATACAAGATCTTGACTCACTGGAAGAATCAAGGCTTCTATCAGAATATGAGTTCTTGAGTAGAGTACTACTCAAAGCAGACTATCAGGCCACCCTCAAGAACGAGCAAAGTTTTTAGCACCAAAGATCCCGGATTAAATGGCTTAAGGCTGGAGACCAGAACTCAAGCTTCTTTCACAAAATTGCAAATTGTAGGAGAAGAGATAACAACATCACTCATCTCCTAGTAGATGATATCCTGCTACATCAACGCTCACAGATCGTACAAGCCATTTTGAATTACTTATCGAAACTTTTCTCTGCCCCTACGGGCCCAAGACCCACCATGGGGGATTTGTCTTTTCTCTCCCTGCCACCCGAGAAATCTACTTGGCTGGAACGCCCCTTCTCAGAAACTGAAATCTTGGCAGCCATCTCCAATTTGGAATTGGACAGGGCCCCCGGTCCTGATGGGTTCCCTGTAGCACCTTTCAAAGCTTTTTGGGACTTGTTCAGAACGGACTTCCTAGACCTCTTCCAAGAATTCCACTCTAGAGGGGTCATCCATAAAGCCATAAAGCCACTTCGAAGAATTCCACTTCTTAAGCTTCTTCCAAGGGGTTCGTTCTAATGCTTTGGTCCAGGATTGGAATTCGGTCCTACAACACAAGAGAAAACGTCCCTCGAGGAACCCCCGATGGATTCCTCCTGACCAGGGAAGTCTCAAGCTTAATGTTGACGGATGTTCTCTCGGAACCCATCAGGCATTGGAGTCATTCTTAGAGACCACACTGGTTCAACTATGCTCTATATATCCAAGCCTATCGGCCATGCGGACTCTACGGAAGCAAAGGCCATAGCCTTGGTAGAAGGCATCAAGCATGCTAATGAAAACCCTAAGCATTCATTCCCTCACTATAGAAGGGAACTCCAAGAATGTTATATTGTGAGCATCCAAGTCATCTCCACCTCCGTGGTCCCTGGCTCACATCTTTGAGGAGATTAACTTCTTGAGCAGGGATATTCTTGTCTGCTGGAAGCATACTTGGAGGGAGGCCAACCAAGAGGTGGACACCCTGGCTAAAGAAGCGGCGGCTGCCAACGACCTTTAGAGTTCGACCTAGCCCTTTTACTTCAGGGGACTCACTGACTTTGTAACCATAACAAATGGCTATCACCTGTTGAGTCTTTTGTGAATTATTTTTTCTTTTTTTCGTTCTGTGGTTCCGGTGCTTCCACTTTTGTGGACTGCCTGACCTCTCTCATGTACTCTACTTTCATTAATTAAAATTTAACATCTTAAAAAAAGAATAAGGGCCCATTAATGGGCCCTTAATACTAAATCCTGGGCCCCTAACAAGCCTTAAATAAGGGCATGAAGGGCCACATACTTCAGTGTTATCATAGAATAACATTATCATGGAAAATTGCTATTGCAGGCCCTTTCAAAAAAAAAAAAAAAGCCATTTCAGGTGTTTCTTTGATGGCAGCTTAGTCTACTATGAGTTTTATTATCTTGAATGCCAACCGCATGTGTTTATGAATATTAATGCCTTCACTATGTGGTATTGCATAAGCCAGTGAAGGTAGTCATTTTATATTTTTGCAGTTTCGCACCCACAAGGTTATTTACAGGCAGTATGCGGGATTGTTTTTCTCCATTTGTGTTGATATTACTGATAATGAGCTAGCTTACCTGGAGAGCATTCATTTATTTGTGGAGATCTTGGATCACTTCTTCAGCAATGTGTGTGAGCTAGATTTGGTATGTAATTTCCATAAGGTCAGTAAAGATATT
>NW_006499554.1:0-14906 GCF_000471905.2 Amborella trichopoda | reverse complement strand
CAAAAATAGAATTTACAGGGTCCAATTCATATTCCAGGAGACAATTCAGTTTGAGTTTACCGCTAGGGGCTAAAAAAAATTCACAAATCCTTGCCACTCTCTCTCAAAGACCTAACTGCTCTCTAACCTCACTTGACACACTCTCTCAACCCCTGCAACCTCTCTCACAGACCCACAAGAAATGATCCATTTGCAAGCTTTCATATTCTTCAACAAGGTAAGTTTTTTGTTTTTTTTGCTGGTGTTTGCTTTTTTTTGTTGGTGGTTTTTCTTCGTCATAGTGTAAAGATTCTTCACTAGACAAGGTAGGGTCTCCCTCATACAAAATGCCTCATCTTCTTCAACTTGAGTATGGGTTTTATTCTTGTGATTTTCCTGTTTTTTCCGGTGCTGATATTTTTAATTACCGATACAAACATTTTTTTATATGATTTTTCCATGGAATTTGTTGCTTTTTTATTTTTGAATTATTTTATTGAGTATAGGAGCACAATTTGTTCTGTAGAAAAATGTGGGTATGTGTTTCTTTTTGTTGCATTTTTTTCTGTTGTTTTTTATTTATTGTTGGTTTTTTTCGTTTTATAGAAGCACAATTTGCACTTTATAGCACCCATGTGATATATTAGAGAGAGAAAGTCACTTTTTAGAGAGAAAGAGAGAGGGAGAGAGAGAGAGGGACTCCCTTTGTGATAAGATGTGATTATCAAATGTATTTTCTGTGTATCAATAGAAGGGAAATACAGGAATATATACAGAGAACTTACACGATTTCTCCATGAATTTTAGAGATAAATCTGGAGAGATAAAATACACGATTTTCTCCATGAATTTGGGAAGAAAATCTGGAGAGATAAAATTCACTTTTCAATATGTGTAATAGTTCCCATCAAGTTGGAGCGCGGAGGTTCTTGATGCCCAATTTGACAAGTAAGAATCTGAAATTCTCTCGACCCAATGCCTTGGTAAAGATATCAGCCACGTGGTGTGAAGAACCAACAAAACATGGTTGAATAAGGCCTTGTTGAAGCTTTTCTTGTACAAGATGGCAGTCCAGTTCTATGTGCTTTGTGCGTTCATAATATACTGGATTAGCCGCAATATGAAGGGCCGCTTGGTTGTCACAATAAAGAGTCATAGGCTCATTATGAGAAATGCCAAGGTCTTGAAGTAAAAATTTGAGCCATTGAAACTCACAAGAAACTAATGCCATGGACTTATACTCGGCATCACCAGATGAACGTGAAATTGTGCTTTGTTTCTTGGTTTTCCAAGAAATTGGAGAGGCGTCGAGGAAAGTGCAGTATCCTGTAGTAGACTTACAAGTCATTGGACAATTGGCCCAGTCATAATCACAATAGGCAGTGACATGAAGTGTCAGAGGCAGATAATAGAATACCTTGGCCGAGACTACCTTTGATATATCTAAGTAGTTTGAGGGCAGCATCCATGTGAGGTTTGCGAGAGTGTTGCATAAATTGACTTAGAATGTGAACTAAATACACAATATCTGGCATTATTATCGTCAGATAAATGAACTTGCCCACAAGCCGACGATATGGAGAAGGATCGTCAAGTAAATCATTGTTCGAATTGTTAAGTTTTAAATGTTGTTCCACTGGGAAGTTACTAGTGCGTGCTCCTAGAAGTCCCACGTTGTCAAGTATATCTAAAGTATATTTTCTCTATGTGCGATAAATACCCTTTGATGAATGAGCCACTCCAATCCCCAAGAAGTATTTTAGGGGACCAAGGTCTTTGATATGAAACTTACTATGTAAATACCGCTTAATAGTCTCAATGGAATCAGCATCATTACTCGTGATTAAAATATCATCGACATATACAACAATAAACACATAGTGGGACCCTAAAATCTTGTTGAAGAGTGAGTAATATGCCTTAGATTGCTGAAAGTCAATTATGTGTAAAACATAGGAGAACTTAGCAAAACCAATTTCTTATTGCTTGCTTCATGCCACATAAAGATCTATTTAAAAGGCAAACTTTGCGCTCCCCCTGTCTGAAAAAACCAAGAGGAATCTTCATATAGACTTCCTTGGCAAGGTCCCCATGTTAGAAGGCGTTATTAACATCAAGTTGTTCAACATACCTTCCTTTATAACGGCTAGAGCAAGTAAGCAATGGACAGTGACCAATTTTTCCATTGGGGCAAATGTCTCGTGATAGTCGAGGCCCTCCACTTGAGTATAGCCCTTAGCGACTAGACGAGATTTATACCGTTCAACACTTCCATCAGCATGGTATTTAACCATGTACATCCACTTACATCCAATGACCTGTTTGCCAAGTGGGAGAGATGTAAGGGTCCAAGTATGATTATCTTCAAGGGCTTTAATCTCCTTGGCCATTACCTCTCGCCAATCAAGGACTTTCACAGCTTGGGAGAAGGTAGAAGGTTAAAGAATGGTCTGGATAGCTGTAAGGAAAGCTTGATGGGAAGGTGGGAAATTATGAAAATCTATGAATTTGGAAAGAGGAAAAAGAGTACTTATAGTGCATGTCGACGAAGGAGACGGTGTGCATAACGGTGTGGATTGGGTATAGAAGGAAGGTTGGGAAAAGGAACAATAATAATCCTTAAGATGGACAGGTGGTTTATGGGCTCTAGTGGACCGGCGAGGTTGATCTTGGATATTATTACTGGGTAAAGGAGAATTGAAGGGCTAGGTGGGATCCGGTTGGGGTAAAGTGGAAGGGGGGGAAGATGGTGGTGGCGGGTGCAAGTAAATGTTTTGAGAAGGAGAAGATTGTGTCGGGTCCGAAATCGATGATGGTGGGCCATGACCAGAGCAGGTAAAGGTAAGACATGGTTGGGGTTTGTGGCATGGTGTTGGATGTTGGAATATGGGAAAACATGATCATGAAAAAATGACATCGTAACTGTTGTACGTTTGACGGGTGGCAATATCAAAGATTCGATAGCCCTTTTGAGCAAAGGGATAACCGATAAAAATACCCGATTTCGCACGGTAATCAAAATTGTTACGGTGATGAATATTATATGCAAAACACAAGCAATAAAAAACACAGACATTGTTATAGTTGAATTTGGCATGGAATAAAATTTCACAACGGGACCGATTATGCAATAGAGGGGAAGGAATGCAGTTGATTATATAGGCAAATGACACAATCTCCCAAAAATTCAAAGGGAAGATTTACCTGAAATCGTAAAGCCCGTGCAACTTCAAGTAAGTGACGGTGTTTACATTCCACTACACCATTTTGTTGTGGTGTAGCAACACAACCTGTTGGTGTATAATTCTTTGGCTTTGAAGAAATGGTTGCATATCTTTGGAGAAAAATTCACTCCCATTATCAGAACGAACAATTTGAATTTGGGAGTGGAATTGGTTTTTAACAAGAGCAAGAAACATTTTCAAATAAAAATTAACTTGAAATTTGTGTTGCATGAGATATGTCCAAGTAGCACGTGAGTAATCATCGACTATAATAAGAAAACATTTAGCATCACAAAGAGAATGAATAGAATATCCTCCCCAAATGTGTATATGAATCGAACAAAATGGAGCATTGGAAGTAATGCTACTTAAAGGAAAATGTAATCTTGTTTGTTTTGCAAGGGGACATACATCACATAATTTATTATTGGAAACTGAAATATAAGAAAAACTAGAAGCAAGATGATGAAGGCGAGAAGAGGAAATATGCCATAAACGCCAATGCCACAAATCGATGGTTGGGGAAGTAATGGTGAAGGCTGCGGGCATGAGTGGTCGTTGGAGGAAGTATAATCCACCTTGTTTTATACTCAATCCAATTGTCATCTTCGAGGACAGGTCCTACAAGATACATGAGTTAGGGAAAAAAGTTATGGAATAGTTGAGATTCTTTGTGAGTTGATTCAAAGATAAAGATTTTGCTAGAATGAAGGAATACAAAGAACATCATGTAAGGCCAAAGAAGGGGACAAATGTAATGAGCCAATATGAGAAATGTTGGCGTGCTGTCCATTCGGTAAAATGACATGTTTAGATGAAGCACGAGGGGTAGACTGTGATAGTAATGAAGGACTACCAATCATGTAATCAGTAGCACCACTATCGATAATCCAATCAGGAGAAGAGACATTAAAGGAAAAATAGTGCTTACCATAAAAATTAGCTGCAGAATTGGAGCTACCTAGGGTATTAAGAGAGAGAAGTTTGTGGTATTATTCAGGCGTGAAAGGCATGGTCTGAGTGAAATAGACATCACGGTCAAAAGTGGGCATGTTGGCTAGTAGGCCCACATTGGAAGGTGCTTGAGCAGTTGCAGCTACCGAGAAAGTGTGACGTTGTGGCTGAAAAGGAGGACATTGTTGACATCCACCTCATTGCTGTTGCCTGTTGTTACCTCTATATTTTGGAAAACCATGGAGTAACCAGTAGCTTTAGATAAGGTGATTATCACGCCCACAATGAGTGTAGCCTCTTTTTTTCTATTGTTGTTGTATTGAAGAAGGTTGAGGGGCTGGACTGCTGTTGCGAGTAGCAGCCATGGCAGAGATCTCAACCAATGTTTTTGATTGAACATGCAGAGTGTGCTACCTTTCCTCTTGTAGCAGTAGATTATAAGCTTTGTTTATTACCAGCAAAGGATCCATGAGAAGTATCTGGCTACGAATCGAGCTGTATGAATCATTGAGACCCATAAGAAATTGCATCAACCATTGTTGGTGTTCATAAGAAGCCGTAGATTTAGAGCGCCGCAGGAACATGGTGGAATAGCAGAGATAGAAGAAAACTCATCCCAGTAGGATTTGAGCTCACTAAAGTATGTGAGAATAGAAGAATTGTCATGCTGCAGAGTGGCAATACAACAAGTCAATTCAAAAATTCTTGATGTTTGGCTTTGAGAAAAACGTTCTCGCAGTTCAAACCAATCATCATGTGCTGAAACACCATTGTTGATCCTGTCAAAAATGTCTTCAGAGACAACATTAAGTAACCAAGATGCGGCCATATCATTGGCCCTATCCCATTGGTTAAACATAGAAGAATCTATAGTAGGTCGAGGGAGAGAACCATCTATGAAACCCAAATTTTTTTTGGCATTCAAAGTCATATGCATAGCAAACGACCAGTTGTAATAGTTGTCGCCAGTATGAACTTTTGAGACAAGAACAGTCCCAGAACCATCCGAATGGTGAATATAATATGGGGAATGAAAATAAGCATCTGTAGAGATTCCAGAAAGAACATTAGAAAGCCATGTCTCAGAAGATGGGGGTGGTGGGGATTCATGAGAAGAACCCAATGCAAGAGTGGGTTATGTCATGGCAGTTGAAGAAGAAGGCGAGCAAAGAAGGAAAGCGAAGAAGAGGTGCTTGTTAGGGTTGCATGACACACCTAGATCAATGGTCTCGGTCATTTACGCGGTGACTTAATTTATGGAATATACAACACTCTTCGTTGCACCCAAGAAACATGCACTCTCGCTTCTAATGAGAAGATGAACATTGGGGCTCCTAATGAGAAGATACTCCACAATAGAATTAATTTGCAAAGGAAAAGAAATGACATGAGAGGTTTTAGAAAGAAGAGAGAGAGAGAGAGAGAGAGAGAGAGAGAGATTAGCACACTGCCATACTGAGAAGCAGAAGTTGTGAATTCCTGTTGATTTCATGCCATAATTTTCTTGTGTTGCCGCTGTGCTTTCTACAAAAAATGGTTAACGCTCCTTGCATGAGGTTACCCAGTAAAAAGAGAAAAAGAGAAGAGAGAAACTGCCCAAGGTAAGAGAAACATGCAGTTGGAAACTTCAGAAAGAGAACAATGGTTCTGTCTAGAGAGAGAAACTAGATCTAATATTATAAAATTGTTGTCTAGAGAGAAGCTAAATACAAAATAAAGTAGGACTTTTAGAGAGAGAGAGCATAACCTGCTCTGATACCATGATAAGATGTGATTTTCAAATGTATTTTCTATGTATCAATAGAAGGAAAATACATAAATATATACAAAGAAGTTACATGATTTTCTCCATGAATTTGGGAGATATATCTGGAGAGATAAAATACACAATTTTCTTCATGAATTTGGGAGGTAAATCTAGAGATATAAAATTGACTTTTGAATAAGTCTAATACATTGTTTCTGCAATTTATGGAACAAAAACTCATTCCAAGTCTGCCATTTTTGTGAAGCTCCAAGGTTTGTTTTCATTGCGGAAGCCTTTGGTCCAAAGATTAAAGTTAATTTCATGTCCATTTGGATATGAATTTTACACTTTAAAATTTCCACTTTTGAAATTTTAGTGCAGTCGATCATTTTCAGCAATATCATCGAGATCTTCATTTTCTAAAGAGCAAATTGTAGTAAACTAATTAGTTTATTATCTTTCTATTTTGAGGAATTTTTGATAATTATAGCATTGATTTGATTTCTTTTATTTGGGGGATTTCAGAAAATTTATGAATTGTAAAATTTGAAATTTTGATGAATTTTGATGCGAAGGCCCCATAAGAGAATTTAAAATGCTCTCAATATTTGAAGTCTGAAAATTTGATGAGTTTTAAATGCTCTCCTTTTCTGATGAAATTTAATTATTACATTAAATTTCACTCCAATAGAAATAATATTGGACTTGCATTTCTCATTAAGTTCACACTCTTCCCTGTTATTTCTCATTGATTGCTTAGACATTATGTATGTCATGAGCAATGTTCAAAAAATTGACTTAGCCAAGATACTCGAACCTAGCCGAGGCGAGTCACTCGACCGAGTCCGAATACCACGGGAGAGTTCATATTGTACTAAAAAAACGGAATAATGAACGTAAATAAGGTTTATATATAATAAAATACCTAAACTTAATAATAGTATGCAAGTAGTGTACCGGTAAATTGCAGCGGCACTTTTTTAGACGAGGTTGAGGCCTCAAATCCTGCCCCCACTTGAGGCCAATGCTTTTTTAATAAAATAAAAACGTCGATTTTTTTAATAAGAAAAAAAGAGATCGTGCCCGGGAGTCTTTGAACCACAACCATGAGGTAGCATCAGTGTTTGTAGTAGCCAACAAGCCACTTGGGTGCAACAAGAAAAAGATTGTGAATAATAACAATATATAAACAAAATCGGTACATGGTAATAAGCCTCACTTGCCTCGGCCGAGTAACTATGTTGAGTCCGAGTCACTTTGGCCTAAATCCAAAAACTCTTATCTTTTTGTCACATTGATTAGGCATCTAATGACAGTTGTTAGATATATATTTTGACATTATGGCTACATTTGCCAGCAATAACTTTGGCGCAAAGCATCCTGAATTCCAACTTATGACCTTAGTTCCAGGTTTGATTAAATATTTTTTTAAGACGTACATCATTCTCCAACTTATGCCCTTAGTTCCAAGTTTGATTAAATCTTTTTTTAAGACGTACACCATTCTCAAAAATTAGGATCGCAGCCCTCCACCCCACCCCACCCCATGGAGAGCTATGCTTCGAAAGCATAAATCACACGACGTGGGAACCCCACCCCATGGAGAGCTTTGTTTCAGAAGCACAAATCACACGCCACGAGAAACCCATCCATGGAGAGCTATGCTACGAAAGCGTAAATCACACGCCATGGGAAGACAATTTTGTCCCATCACTTGGCCCGCGGAAAGACAATTTTGTCCCCCCATGGAAAGCTATCCTTCGGAAGGGCAAATCACACGCCACGGGAATCCCACCCCATGGAGTGCTATGCTTCGGAAGCGCTGCGAGAATCCCACCCCATGGAGTTCAAAAGCGTCGCGGGAATCCCACCCCATGGAGTGCGGTCAAATCACAAGCCGGGGGAATCCCACCCCATGGAGTGCTATCAAATCACACGCCGCTGTCAAATCACACACCGCGTGATTCCCACCCCATGGAGTGCTATCAAATCACACGCCGTGGGAACCGCAAATCACATGTCTTGGAAAGGCAATTTTGTCTCGTCACTTTATTTTTCCTCTCTTCCATCTCAACCAGTGCCGCAAGAAGACAATTTTATCTCGTCACTTTGCGCACGGCCTTAACCGTCATTTTACTTTATTTTTCCTCTCTTCTGTCTCAGCCAGAATTTTGTCTCGTTATTTTATTTTTCCTCTCTTCCGTCTCAACCAGTGCCACAGGAAGACAATTTTGTCTCATCACTTTGCGCGCGGCCTTAACCTTCTTTTTACTTTATTTTTCCTCTCTTCCGTCTCAACCACTGCCACAGGAAAACAATTTTGTCTCGTCACTTTGTGCGCGGCCTTAACCTTCTTTTTACTTTATTTTTCCTCTCATCTGTCTCAACCAGTGATTTAAAACATCGCGATCGCTCGGTTCGGTTCGTTCGGTTCTCTTCTCTAGAACCAGACTTTACTAGTGATTTCAGTTCTCTTCTCTAGATCTAGACTTTATTAGCGATTTAAAATTTCGTGATCACTCGGTTCCGCGATCGAAACTAGTTCAATGAGGGTGCACCGCAATAGTATGTGTCCTACCCGTTTTGGGTAATTTGGTCATAACTTGGTCTAAAGACGTCCGATCAAGCCGAAACTTGATCTTTGTGGGTTCTCAAACGTTTTGAATCCATTAGAAGTAGTCCCACAGTAGTTTGATACTCCACTGATAGAGTTATACTTATAAGGTCTATTTTCCAGCTACATCTGCACTGCCTTAAACATGCTTCTCCAACATCATCCATATCGAGGGGAGTAAGAGAGGAGAAAGGATTCTCATCATTGGAATATTGAGAGGAGTAAGAGGGGAGAAATGATTCTCATCATTGGAAGAGGAGTCTTCAATCACTTTCTTTTCTTTACCCCTGAGCTGGGCCTGGGGCATGTTTGGGGGTTCGGTTCGTTCGGTTCTCTTTTGTTGCATCTGCACTGCCTTAAACATGCTTCTCCAACATCTGCTTCTCCAACATCATCTATATCGAGCGGAGTAAGAGGGGAGAAAGGATTCTCATCATTGGAAGGGGAATCTTCAATTACTTTCTTTTCTTTGCCCCTGAGCTGGGCCTGGGGAGTGTTTGGCGGTTCGGTTCGTTCGGTTCTCTTCTCTAGAACCAGACTTTATTAGTGATTTAAAATGCCACGATTGTCCGGTTCCACGATCGCCCGGTTCGGTTTGTTCGGTTCTCTTCTCTAGATCAGACTTTTCTTCTATCCCGAGTCTGATAAATCAATTTTTTTTGCAAGGGTAATTGATATACTTTTTTTCAAAATAGGGGGACTGTATCCTTACGAGCTGATGTCACCACATTGACCGTCGCGAGACCCATGCCCCATTCAATTGTTATTAATGTGCTGGTCCTCATATATTTTATACACGTTAATTTTCGTTGAAGTTTTCGATGTGGGACAATTCCCATTGTAATAGTTTGAAAAGATAATATAGCCTTTTATTATGAAACTTAATACATAAAGTAGTGTTGTGATGTAGTGGTTATCAAGTATATTTTACACGCTAGAGATCTCTAGTTTGAACCTACACAACATTTTTTTTAAAAAAAAGTAAAACGTATCTCAAAAACAAATTTTTTTTGTCAAGAAATAAAATAAAATAAAAGGTACCAACATTTAAAAGGTACCAATAAAGCTTGTTTTAAAAAATAAAATGTACCATCTTCTTATTTTTCTTGTCAAAAAAAATTCTTTTTGTCAAAAAATAGAATAAAATAAAAGGTACCAATAAAATAAAAAATGTATCATCTTCTTATTATTCTTGTAAACAAAAATACTTTTTTCAAAAAATAAAATAAAATAAAATAAAAGGTACCAATGAATAAAATAAAGGACAAACAAAGGGCAAGCTTTTTTTAAAAAATAAAACTGTATCATCCACTTATTTTTCTTATCAAAAACAAATTATTTTTGTCAAAAAATAAAATAAAATAAAAGGTATCAATAAATAAAATAAAGGGCAAGCTTTTTTTAAAAAATAAAATGTACCATCTTCTTATTTTTCTTGTCAAAAACAAATTATTTTTATCAAAAAATAAAATAAAATAAAAGGTACCCATAAAATAAAAAACGTATCGTCTTCTTATTTTTCTTGTCAAAAATAAATTATTTTTATCCAAAAATAAAATAAAATAAAAGGTATCAATAAATAAAATAAAGGGCAAGCTTTTTTAAAAAAATAAAACTTACCATCTTCTTATTTTTCTTGTCAAAAACAATAAAACGTACCATCTTCCTATTTTTTTTGTCAAAAACAAATTCTTTTTGTCATAAAATAAAATAAAATAAAAAGTACCAATAAATAAAAGATAAGCTTTCTAGGCTTACCTTACAACATAAAACTTATATACTTCCCCTTATCCAACTGTCCATTCTGAATGGAGGGTTAAGATTACCCCAATCACAATTTCACGTATCCATTATTTTATTTTTAATTATTTTTTATAAACTATTTTGATGCCAAATTTTGCATGTCCATTCATCTATTAAACTCGCACTAGCGAAAAATATTAAAAAAATATTTTCAATAAAATAAAACAACCAAAATACCCCTGAAAGTTTCAAAGGGTATTTTGGTCACTATATTTTATAGAAAATTTATTTTTAATATTTTTTATAGGTGTGCCCCAATGAGAAGAAGGCACGTACCAAATTCTATAATCATACAATTTGTATAAAAAAACTAAAAATAGAATACTTTGAAACGTCATATCTAAGATCAAACGGTGAGTGACTCTCTTGATCAAATTGGACAGCTGGATGGTAGGGGGAACTTCTATGCAATAGGGAAAGTATAGAAACCTTTCCCTTAAATAAAACGTACCATCTTCTTATTTTTTTGTTAAAAATAAATTCTTTTTATCAAAAAATAAAATAATATAAAATAAAAGGTACCATCTTTTTATTTTTCTTGTCAAAAACAAATTTTTTTGACACTAATAAAGTAAAATAAAATAAAAGGTACCATCTTCTTATTTTTCTTGTCAAAAAAAATTTATTTTTGTCAAAAACAAATTATTTTTGTCGAAAACTAACTTTTTGTTAAAAATAAAATAAAATGTACCATCTTCTTTTTTTTTCTGTCAAAAACAAATTCTTTTTGTCAAAAAATAAAACAAAATAAAAGATGTTATCTGCTTATTTTTCTTGTCCAAAAAAAAATTGTTTTGTAAAAAAATAAAATAAAAGGTACCTAGGCAACACCATCTTCTTATTTTTCTTGTAAAAAAAAAAGAAAATGTAATACAACAAGTATTTCTTGCCAAAAAATAAATAAAAACAAGTATTTTGTGCCAAAAAATAAATAAAAGATAATACAACAAGTATCATGTTTTTCAAATACGCATTTTAGCTGCGATTATCGTAAGCCTAAATTAGATATGTAAAGGTAATACAATATAGGCTTGAAGTATGCTAGTTCTTTAGCTGCGATTATCATTAGCTTAAATTAGATATGTAAAGGTAATACAATATAGGCTTGAAGCTTATTAGCTCTTTTTTACCTCTTATATATAAATACCTATCGTTAAATTTTTTTTTTTTTACTTAGGAATAAATGGTCTAATTATATTTTTTATTTTTATAACATGGTGGTCTTTAACATAAATTTAAGAATATTAATTTAAAGATAAGGTTCATACAATGAGGCTATTTGAAATCTCTTTCTCTATTACTAATCTCTTCCATTAAATTTATTCTAGAAACCTAAAAAACTAGATTTTTGAAAAAAAATTGCATTATAAGTACTATTTTTTCTTACAGTTGTTAATAATATATTTTAAATTAGATTATATTATATGAGATTATGGATTTGTTATTATTTGTATAGTAAAATAATTATAAAATGTAAACCAACAATTTTAATTTAAGTATATAATATTATACTTAGTTAGGTTGTAATAATTTTGGATTATAGTTAGTTAGGTTGCAATAATTTGGGTATTTTTTAGTGGATTAAGGTTTTCCGTCAATTTGAGATTTTGGTGGCCATTTTTTCATTGATTTAATTCATTCTTGATTGTAGTATATGTATGATGATATACTTCATCCATGATAATTCTATGCTTATCCTTTTGTGTGATGTAAATTTAATGGTCAACCATAGTTCATGCAAGGAAAGAACATCTCAATATTCGTGTATTGATGCAAAAAAGTAAAAGTTCTTAATGGATAACCTTCATTTCATATTGGATTCCTAAAAATCAATCATCTCAATATTCGCATAGTCATGCAAAAAATGAAAGTTGTTAATGGATTACCTCATTTCTTATTCGGTTCTTAAAATTCAATATTTATAATGAATTTTAATAATTATTTTGAATTATTTTAAGGCTAAACTCGATCAATTTAATTGATTTTCAATCCAAATTGCTGATTCACCAATCCTGATGTGTTATTAGGGTGTCCCATCCAAAACACCAATCCATTTTTTAAACCGGCCTTAACTGTTTACTTTTAAAAAAAGTTAATATAAAGTGTCAACCAAGAGCAAGGTGCACCTAAAAAACCACTAGAGAAGGTTGGTCCTATCTTGGAAAAACATCAAATCGAACTTCTCGACTTTGATATCATAGGCATGAAAGGAAAAAGGGGTTTTTAGTCCTATTATAGTTCATCTTCTAACACATCATCTGGTCCGTCCATTTTTAAGATCATCAAGTTCATCATCGCCGAATTTTAAATTTCATATTGGGGGCATCAAAATTCATAGTTTTGAGGTGCACCTTAATATAAGGCCTCACCCTTTTTACTCCCTTCCCTCTCAACTATACCCTAAAATGGCAAGAGTTTTTTGGCCCCTCCTCCCCTTCCTCGTTGTCTCTGATCTCACACGGTGAGACACGCAGTGGGTTGATGATATCGCACTGACAAGCAATGATTTGAGGTCTTAATCTAGAAACTAGAGAGAGAAGCGAAGGCATCTGGTTCTTTCCAATCTCTCTAGAGAGGGAGTATTTGGATGTTCAAGAAAGCAGCTAGGATATGGAAGCAAGCTCTAAGCCATCTTTTTATTGACGCCTGCTTCTTACCAGTTTCTCTCTTGAGAGATTTGGATTTCCAAGAAAGCAGTTAGGGATATGGAAGGTTGATGTCTGATCATTTTCAATTCGTTCTCTCCTGATTTATGATTGGGGAATTTTTATTGTGTTTTACATGTTAAAATTTTAGTGGTTTTTTCTCAGTTTTACAAGAATTCCCAGATGAATGAATTAGGCTAAATTTTATGATAATGAAATTGAATTTATGGGAAAGCATGATGTTGCAATTTAGTACATGGCTGGCAATTATTTTGGCCTTATTCAATTATACAATTAATTAAATTTTTAATTTTTGAATTTTGTATCATGGACACAAGCAGTAATACTCATGGAAAACTGTAATGTAGAACCTCAAAGGATCACTAGACTGAGGTATGAGGTATTTGACAATGGTGAATAATCCACTAACTTGGAGTAATATATATTGGAAAATTGGTTACCTTCTTTGATAATTATAATTTTCTCTTTGCAAGGCTACCTATACCAATTCATCTGTTAGTTGCTCCTTCAATACTAATTCTTGTGGTTTTAGCAGGATATGTTAACCAGTTCTTCCTTTTTTTTTCTTTTAATATTGGATTTTTTTTTTTACTAACAAAGAAATATTGTGTTCCATGGCAATTACCTCATATGTCTGAATGTAAACTTGATAAACCAAGACAAAATAATTTTCACACACTGATCCGGGATTTGAGGAATCCATAAATTTGCCCCAACATATAGTGATTGTCATTTTCTTGACATATAGAAGAAGAAGATGAATGCTTGGGAAAACTGCTCTACAGGATCCCTGGTCTATTACGGATGATCTAAACAGTAAATTAATACAACTACCAATACAAATTCTTTATGGATTAAACCGGTTAATTAACCGGTCTCCAAGTTGATAACTTCCAGTAGGTACCAAACACAAGTTTCTCAGCTCCCTCTAAATTCTAGAAAAATTACCAAACACAGTATTTTCTACTATAAGGAGAAAGATCATCTAGCTTCTCAAGGAGAAGGAACTTCCGGTTCTAAATACAGCCAACTTCCAATTGTCAAACAAGCCCTATAGGTTCCATTTTGAATATTGTTAATAGCTTGAACCAGGAGGAAGTATATATTTCATCCAGTATGTTCGAGTTCATCCTTGTTGTTCTTAAGGGAGGTGTTGGGGGCCATCCTATGTAAGTTATTTGGTAATATTTGAAAAGGGATGTTGAACTTAGTTGGCATGATTCTTGTTAATAATGATGTTTGGCATTTTCTTTAGATGCATGGAACCTTTCTTTTCTTTTCAATGCGTCTTAGTCACAGCTTACACCTTATATCATGCCGCACCATTATTTAATTTAATAAAGTGAACCAAACTTATGATCTAAACCATCCAATTTTTTAAAACATATTATAATTTGAATGTCTTAAACAAATCATCTTAATTGGATGGACGTCGATATCAAATAATCTATATTGCAATAGAAGGATTAAAAGTTGGTATTAATCCAGATTTTGGGAGATATTTTACCTATTGGTTACCAAACATAAGAAACTGGGTACACAAGTATTCCACACATGTGAACCAAACTTGGGAAAAAATAGGATTGGAAAATTCTTGCACACGGGACTGTTCACATATGAAAACTGTTTTACATATGGAAACTGTTACGCATGAAGGTTACACACAAATTCCAGAGATGTGAATCAAATGTGGGAAAAAATAAGATTAAATAACTCTTTCATAGCAAACTGTTTATATAGCAAAACTGTTTTGCATGTGACTATTTTGTACAAACCAATCGAGCCTTTAAAGGCCGTGCATTACAGTTTGTTGTTTGGTCATGCCTTGAAGTTGAGGTGCTGGAAGTGCGCACTCCTCATAAATTTGGAGTGGGGCCTTCTATCCCTCCCCAAAAACCTAACCTCTTTTTCTTTCTCTT
>NW_006499563.1:6313169-6376714 GCF_000471905.2 Amborella trichopoda | reverse complement strand
GTAAAATCTGTCGAGAAGGATACTCACATGAAGGACCTTGAAAAAGTATTTGAGTGACTACTTCTTCATCAACTTAAAATGAACTCGCTGAAATGCGCTTTGGGCGTACGTTTCGAAAAATTATTGGGGTTCATCGTTAGACATCAAGGGCTTGAAGTTGAGTCGGTTAAGATCAAGGCAATCCAAGAAATTCCATCACCCACTACACTTCGATAACTACGCTCTCTTTAAGGGAAACTGATATACATTCGCAGGTTCATCTCTCAGGAGGTGCCGGATTAGTATTCCTGACTCCAACATGAGGAATACTGTCACTTTCTTTTTCTCTCGCTCAAGCTGGTTCTCATAATGAGGCAGAATATCAAGCCCTTATAATCAGACTCGAGATAGCTTTCGATCTCAACTGGGAGCAGCTCAAGATCTACGACAACTCTGACATGGTTATCCGACATCTCAAAGGGATTTATGATGTAAGAAAAGACACCCTCAAGGCGTATCACGATACTACAAAATCATATATGGCCCAATTTGAAGATGTATCCCTGAGTCATATCCACAGGTGGCTAAATTCGTAGGCTGATGCACTTGCGAAACTCGGCACTACAATTCGGTTGTCCTCATCAGGACCCACGCTTGTTTGGGTGTTGGAATGGAGACACATCGACTTGAGAATTGAAGTCGATGAGGATGACGAGAGAAATATCTTCCCCGAGTGTCCTCCTTATCCATTTAGAGCCCTTCTATCCGCCAAATAAGTAATCAAGACCGTACTACAAATAGAACAGAGTCGCAGAGCTAAGGTTCGAAATCAATAACAACAATTCTTTGACCCAATATGCGTAGAAATTGAGCTGGCCGAAGATTGAAGGGACCCCATTACTAGTTTCTTAAAACATGGCGGGCTCCCGGAAGATCGTGCCCAACACAACAATATACGTCAAATGCCCACCAAGTATAACCCCCTCAAAGGTGATGTTCTTTTTAGACGGTCATTTGATGACATTCTTTTGAGATGTGTCGACATCCAAGAGCCAAATAACGTGTTAGAAGAAGTCCACTCAGGCATTTGTGGGCTACACCAGTCAGGTCCTAAGCTCTATGAATGAATACACAGGTTGGCATACAATTGGCCTTCTATGACCTTAAACCATAGCGCACGTCCAAGCACGCGTCCAAGCCTCATGACGTTAAACTGTTTCACACGGGTCCCAAAGGCATGACCTTAAACATGCCCTCACAAAAAAAAAGAAGAAAAGAAATAACGGGCTTGGTGTATAGCTGAACAAGGGAACGCTATGAGTAAAAATGATGAACGGGCATGGTCTCGAAACCATGAGTAAAGGAGTTCAGCGAATAAAAACCGGGCAAGGTAAAAACCCGAAAGGGCATCGTGAGGAAAAATGGGCAAAAAGGGTGGACATGGCCGAAAGGTCATGGGTAAAAGAGCCCCAAAATAAAAAAAAGAGAAGTTGGTGAAAACCATTTCTACGGCATCGCTTCCCAAGTTCAAACAAAAATCTACAAAGTATGCTTGGACTAATAAACAAGTTGATGCAAAATTCGCTTCCACAGGTGACTTCAGTCAGCACTCCCTTCATCTTCAAGATGTCCAATAGAGTGTAGATGTTAAAATCATCCCTAGATGTCCTTCTTCAGTCTTCGGTGAATAGATAGCCCAGTCGACATCCCTCTTTAGTCTTAGGTGAATAGGTAGCCCAGTCGACATCCTTCTTCAATCCTGGGCGAACAAGTAGCTCAGTCGACGTCCTTCTCCATTCCATGGTGAATAGGTAGCTCAGTCGACGTCCTTCTTCAGTCTTGGGTGAATAGGTAGCCCAATCGATGTCCTTCTTTAGTCTTGGGGGAATAGGTAGCCCAGTCGACGTCCTTCTTTAATCTTGGGTGAAGAGGTGGCCCAGTCAATGTCCTTCTTCAGCCTTGGTTGAATAGGTAGCCCAGTTGACATCCTTCTTCAGTCCTGGGTGAATAGGTAGGTCAGTCAACGTCCTTCTCCAGTCTTGGGTGAATAGGTAGCCCAGTTGACATCCTTCTTTAGTCCTAAGTGAACAGTACCCCAGTCAACATCCTTTTTCAAGGCTGGGTGACAACATAGCCCAGTCATTATCCTTCTTCAAGAGCCTTCTCCCCATGCATGGAGTATGCATGCCTTATTCTTCTCTTATGGATCTTCTCCCCATGCATGGAGTTTGCATGCCTTCTTCTTCTCTTATGGACCTTCTCCTCATGCATGGAGTATACATGCCTTCTCCTTCTCTTATAGACTTGCTCCCCATGCATGGATTACGCATGCCTTCTCTTCCTCTAATTGACCTCCTCCCCATGCATGGAGTATGCATGCCTTCTCCTTCTCTTTTAGACCTCCTCCCCATGCATGGAGTATGCATGGCTTCTCCTTCTCTTATAGACCTCCTCCTCATGCATGGAGTATGCATGCTTTCTACTTCTCTTACAAGACCTCCTCCCCATGCACGGAAGGTGCATGCCTTCTCCTTCTCTTACAATACCTCCTCCCCATGCATCGAGTGTGCATGCCTTCTCCTTTTGTCACAAGACCCCCTCCCCATGCATGGAGTGTGCATGCCTTCTCCTTCTCTTATGGACCTTCTCTCAATGCATGAAATGTGTGTGCCCTCTCCTTCTTCCATAGACCCCTCTCTCCATGAGGCTAGGTGACAATGTATCCCAGTCATCATCTTTTCAAAGCAGAAACTGGGAAAGCTAGGGCAGAACCTGTCAGAGACTTCAGCTCGCCTAGCCAGCATGACCAGATCTTCGGGATCGGCTAATAGAACCTGCCCCTGACTGGACTCGATAGACGAGACCAAGAGTGGTACTCTGGTAGTCAAAAGAAAACATGGTGTAGCAGGAAACAAATGCTGCCAAAAGTCTCTTCTCCCCCTAAAGTCTCCATAGACAGATCCACGAACAATGCATCCCTACTTCTAACTAGCCTAGTTACACCATTGCATGAATCTCCTCGACGTTCACGTGGTCCTGTGGTTAGGAAGGAAAAAAAAGTAAAAGCTGAAGGAAACATTCCAAATGATTTTCCTTCTCACTTCTCTTGAAGCAAAACAATCGGTGGGGCAAGCTGTTTGAACATATTTTTCATCATCTAGGTCCCTGGTAGGAAGCAGGTCAATAAAGCCTGCAAAACAGTGGAAAATTCCCAATAGTCTTAGAATGGTCCCATAATTACTCAAGATCATCATCAGCACTTCAAAAGACCACCAGCCAAGTTTCATCACGATAAGACATGTCTAAGGGAGTGAACACAAAGAAACAAGTTTTGGAAAATTGACCTCTAACACCTTGAGACGGACCCTACAACTGGAGCTACATTTTCAATGTCTCAAATCACTGTGGGAGCACTGCCATTGGATTTGACATGATTGAAAACCCTCATGGGCCAAGTTTCGGCTTGATCAGATACTCCAAACAAAGATATGAGCAAAAAATTGAAACAGAAGAAGCCGCTCACTATTCCCATATGGCCTCACTGCACCAAAGCATCAGTAAAGGTGGTTGTTTTTACAGTCACGGGCAGTCATTTTCTGGTCCCATAAGTCACTCGTTCCAAATCGGATTGCTCCCAAATTTGGTGACCATATTCGTCACATCAAGACGAACAATTCGATATGTGGCACGTTCCGAGATGATATCCGAGCAGGGAGAGAAGCTAGAGAAAAGTTCCCAATCCATGAAGACGTTGAAGAAAATTCAACAGCGACACGCCTCACTCGATGAACCAAATCACAACACTCGCGCAACGGATCGACGCAAAACCAATTCCATTGTGTGCGTAAGGTTCAGGGCTATCATTGGACCGAGCCACGTATGCGATAGACAGTCAAATTTCAACCATTGAAGCCGACGAATTTAATGAAATTTCTGCCTCTGGAGTCTATTTTTGTCAAAACAAAAAGTTGTGAAATCTTCGTTCGGGCTCCAAATCATGTTTCGATTGTTGCCACGTGATCGTGATGACATTCTTAGTGTGTTACGATGAAGAAATCACTAAAAAACATTAAGGAAAGATCCCACTACCGCTCAGAGGTTTTCAAGATTCAAACGAGTTTCAAGTCTCGTGATCATGACTTAAAAACATGATTCATGGCTCGAAGTTGGTATCAAAACAATCGTCATATCGAGCCCTACAAGAAAACAATAATCTTTCGATCGAACAGGCATCAGAACAACCTCGGGTCAACTGCAGAAGATCACGCAGGTTCTCAGGCAGCCACAAGGACTGTTCTAAAGTTCAACGCATTGTTAGGCAGGGAAAAAACAGTCCTTTTACACCCATTTTTTAAATTTTATTTAATTCAATTAAATCTTAATTTTCAATAATTAGGTTTAATTTTGATCAATCCACCCATGTTTGGGCACAACTCTATATAAACTGGTGCTGCCTCATTGTAAAGGATGCCCCACCACCACTTAGTCTTGAGTGGATTCTTTGGAGATTCAAAAAACATTTGATCCCTTTCTTGAGCCTGGGAGTAAATTTGGAGTGAGAGAGAGGAGAGAGGAAAAGGGTCGATACCCCTTCAAGGAGACAACTTTCTCTCTTCTCTCTCTTCTTTCTTTCTCTCTTCTCTCTTCTCTCTCCTCACTCTCTCTCTTTCTTTCTCTTCTCTCTCTTCTCTCTCTTCTCTTCTCTCTCTCTCTCTCTCTCTCTCTCTCTCTCTCTCTCTCTCTCTCTCTCTCTCTCTCTCTCTCTCTCTCTCTCTCTCTCCTCTCTCTTCTTCTCTCTTCTCTCTTCTTCTCTTTTCTCTCTTCTCTCCCTCTTTCTCTCTCTTATATCTCTTCTCTCTCTCGCTCTCGTTCTCCCTCTCTCTCTCTCTTTGTCTTTATCTCTTTCTCTCTCATCTTCTCTTCTCGTCTCTGCCTTCATTTGTCAACTGGCGAGGCCTAGCGTCAGTTGGTCCTCTCTCTCCTTCTATCAGTTGGTAAGGCCAAGTGCCGGTTGGTCTTCTCTCTCTTCTCCTTTTAGTTGGTGAGGCTTAACACTGGTTTGTCTTCTCTCTCCTCTTCTAATAATTAACGAGGCTTAACGCTAGTTGGTCTTCTCTCTCTTCTCCTATCAGTTGGTGAGGCTTAATGCCGATTGGTCTTCTCTCTCCTCTTCTATCAATCGGTGAGACTTAGCATGATTTGGTCGTCTCTCTCTTCTTCTGCCAGTCGGTGAGACCATGCGTCGATTGGTCTTCTGTTTCTTCTACTATCAGTTGGCGAGACTAAGCACCCGTTGGTTTTCCCTCTCTTCTTCTGTTAGTCGACGAGACTTAGCGGTTGTATGTCTTCTCTTTCTTCTGCTATTAGTAGGCGAGACTTAACGTCGGTTGGTGTTCCCTCTCTTCTTCTGTCAGTCGACGAGACCTAGCACCGGGTAGTCTTCCCTCTCTTCTTCTGTCAGTTGGCGAGACTTAGCGTCAGTAGGTTCTCTTCCTATCTTCTCATCTGACACAGTCGGCGAAGCCTAGCGTCGACTGCTTCCTCTCTCTCCCATCTCCTGAAACAACCGGCAATGTCTAGCGTCGACTGTATCTCCTCTTCCTTCTTCTCCCTCCACTCTTCCTTCTTCTCTCTCCTTTCATCCGTTTCCATCTTCTCTTTAACCATTCCTCTGCTACTCTTTCGTTCGACCAAGAGAGATTGAAGTTAGCATCTCATGACAACCCTCTCGTCTAGCCGTAATGTAGTTGTGCCACATTTGCTTGGCTTGCTTTACTGCCACAACAGACCGACCATTGTGCTTAACCAGTTGATATTGGTAATGACGTCTAGTAGCTATCCCGTGAGCCAGTCTCAGTTACCGATCCCATTTTGCTGCCACGTTACACTGATTATCCACCATTGTCACTGCTCTGATCTTCTCACTTGGTCAAATTCTTCTCTCCCCTCGTCTTTCTTTCTTCTTTTTAAATACACATGGTTGTGTATGTTATCGAAAGAGGAAAAGGGTGAGGCATGAATCACCTGTCTCATAACCTTTGCCATATATGTGTGTGGTTACAGAAAATCAGAAAATATGAAGAATAAGAGTCAAGGTAGGCTATTCCGAACCAGTTTCATTACTGGTGGGCTTTCTTCATGATCTAAGAGAGCGCCCACGCGAGTCAACTTGAGTAAGTCTTGAACCCACCTTTAAATTCCTCTCTCATTGGTTGGTAACACCTGCTCCCTTTTTCGAACGACGTTCCCTAGAGAGCGATCTTACCAACATCCCAGGTCTCTCCCGAAATCTGAGTCGCATACCGTCCGATACTCCAGGGATTCGGAGGGCGAGATTGAGGGATCAAACCAGCTTGGTGACTCCACTGGGGACTTACTACCCCTTAGTCGGATCATTCTCATTTGACTAGTTTCTTCTTTATCTGCTTTCATTGTCTTTTCACATTCACTTATGGCTGCTGGGTTCTGCAACCCATTTATCTGGATTGGGGATTTTCTTATCCTCTTATTCGAGAGTGTCCCTAGGGAACAAGGTCCTTTGACTTTGTTCGGAATCATCCTCTTGAGGAAAGACCCCTTGTCTAGCTCCCATGTATTAACCTAGACCAGTGTGAGGAGGGACTTGAAGATCCCTCACTCCCCATCTCTTTGCCTTGGTGGAAACTCCACCAAGGCACCTTGCATGGGCAGCACTTATGTGGCCCCACATAGCATGCACCCAGTCATTAGCAAGTCACTTGCCGGTCATGTTTTTGAGGTACGCCGGAAAGCTGCCCAATCCCTTTCTGCAAAAGGCAAGCAAGCTGCCATTGCTTCCGCGGGTCGCCATAAGGCTACCTCCCACATTCCTACACCGTTGGTCTCTATCTCTAAAGGCTCAACATATCAAGGTGGAAACCCGATGGTCTTTACTCCTCAAACACACTAGAAGACTCGTGGGTCATCCACTCGAGTCACACTTCGGGGCAACCCTCCATTACCTCTACTCCATGTCCAAGATCGAACCTTCCAAGGCCAGATCCTGCACACGCCACTCATGTGCATCTCTCTGCTCAGGGGAACACCATTATTGCTCCAACCAGAGTACACAAGAGACAACCTTCTCGTCCACCTTCTATGCACACACAAGCACACCCTGTAAGGGGCAGGCCTGCACCTGTTCTCTTACAGACACTTGCTTGTAGCTCTCGACCTCCTAAGGCCAGAACACTTGCACAAGCCTGGGTTGACCTTCAGGTCTCCCGTAATCCTTCTTCAAGGGGCACACACATGTCGCCATCTCAAACATCCCCTCGTCCTTGACTCAAGCCTCGTCATGAGTCTACCCTACTCCTGTTTACTCCTCTTTCATCGAGCAAGCACCTTCAGCCTTAGTACTCAAATGTTTTCCCCAAGAGTACCATCCTAAACCAGCCCCAAACTTTAGTCATGTCTCTAGAGCCCATAAGAGAGCTCAAGGCATGGACCTCACGAAAGATTGACTCCTTCATCCTCCCCAGCTCAAGATGACTCCAGTTCCTGGCCCTCATCCATTGCGGCACCTGATGGAGACAGCTCTCTTATGTGCAGGAAGAGTTGACCAGCTGCAACCTAGATCACAGTTTTGGCATGAGGTCCATCAAAACCTCGAGACTAAACGTGATGGAGGTCTGCGAATTTTGACTAGGGAACTGACCAAGGCAGTCAAAACAACCAATTTTGACGACCCTCTTCACTTAAATCCCTTCTACCCCCTTTAGATGATAAAGCCTGAAGAAGAGCTCATTGAGCCCTATGCTATGGTTATGGTCGCAGAAGAAGACCCAGCCACTCAACAGCCATGGTCTCAAGACTGTCGTGAACCAGCTCCTCAGTGACCATCCCAAGACCATCGAGCATGCTGATGGTCAGGACATGCTGACCTCTTACTGACCAACCTGCCATGTACGACTCGTCGAGCTCGCAAGCCTTCAGCTGCCACAAACATTGACCTCCCTCGTGAAACGGTCAGCGTAATGGTTGTCATCGAGTCTGGTGATGCGTTGGAGGATCGCATGAACAAGTTCGAGGATATGGTGCACGCGAAGATGGAGAAGATCGATCACATTGATGTGGCACACCAATCGGCTAACCATGAGGTCAATTCCCATCACTCTGATGGTGCACCTCCACAGCAGCCCCCTCCATCTACCATACAGGATAATTCTGTCCCTTATATGGTTTCTCAGTCAGATATTGACGCTATGGTCACCCATATCCTAAAGAAAAGATAAATTCTAAGCATATAGGGTGCGACACCTTATCAAAGGCCATATCCTTCCTTTATTGATCTGGTCCCGTTCCCCTCAGACTATAAGAAAGGGAAGTTTCCTCTATTCAGCGAGACCACCTCCCCAAACCAGCATATCGCCCACTTCTAGGCAACATGTCTGGAAATAGCAGCTGATGGGAGACCTCTTCTCCACAATGGTATGCCCGACTTCCTCCAAACGCGGTGCATACATGGGAGGAGATGGAGAAATTGTTCTATCAATGCTTCTATGAGGTCTAGAGAGAAGTTCAACCATCGAGCTTCTCATCTTGACTCAAGACCCTGATGAGCCCTTAGATCAGTTCATATCAAGATGGAGAAACCTTCTTCCTGTCATCCCAATCCTATGCTTAAGAAGGAAGCAGTCCAAACTTGCATACGGAACAGCCGACATGAAATCGCTCTACATGTCGACGCCTCTAATCCGACCTCCATGTCCGAGTTGATCTATAAATCAGTTTGCATAGAGTTTAATACACCATCATGGTGGGGCATGACAACCATCGACAAGTTCAGAGAACAACCAGGGCAATGGTGGCCCTCGGAATAACACACGGGGCAGCAGACGCAAAGGGGTAATTAGTTTAGCTGATATGGTAACTGATTCAAAGAAGGCTCCCTCCCAAACTTTGAACCTCTCTAAAGAGGTAAGCACGATGAAGGTAACATCTAAGACTGGCAAGCAGCAATAGTTGTACAATCAGGTACCTCCGCCAGCCAACTTTGATCAGACTGATTATTTCACCAGGCATAGGAATAAGGTCTATCCCTTCGAGAAGGAATGGGTCCCTGCGCTGTTCCAGTTAGGCGAATTATTGTGCCTACCATCAGAGGAACAATCACCCCAAAGATGACAGCTACACGCTGAAGGATATCTTTGAGGTTCTGATTCTTAAAGGTCAGATAAAGCTTGAAGATTTAAAGAAGGCCTACGGGGGAGCTGAGGCTTCCCATGTCGTAACCATTCAATAAGAGGACGAAATGCAGGGTATCCTCTATGCCTTCTTCATTATAATGCTTCAGGAAGGCATAATCACACTAAAACAGGAAAGGTAACACCGCCGTGTTGCTAAGGGGACTGAAGATCGTTGGTGCCCATTCCATCAGATAAGAGGTCATTATTTGTCAGAATGCACATCTTTCCTTGACATATTCGCAAAGAAGATGAGGGAGTGTCAATAATTTTACAACCTCCCCGTAAGTGATCCCCAAATAACTTCCTTGAGGCAAGAAGATCTCACAAGGAAGGACCTTCCAATCAATGACTCAGACTCTGCAGAACCCTCGACTTCTTAGTCATGGATGATCTACCATGGCCGAAGCAGACTCAAGTCTTTGAGGCAAGAAGCTGTTCGCTAAGCCAGCGCTGATCGTGAACCAGTGAGACAAATTAAACAGCGACTCATAAAACCAGAGAAAGACGGGCACCAAGGGCTACTCGTCGAAGAAACAAGACCGCTCAACCCACAGTCGTGCAAGAATTTCTTAGGCCCCTTCCTCCGTTGCTAACTTTGCTGGACTTCATCCCTGACATAATCCTTTTTCCTTCTTCATCCTATTATGAAGACGTCCCCATGCCATCTTCAACTCAGCAAACGTCCGATGCACGTGATGACGTTAAAATCACTCCCTAATGGTATTGGTAAAGACTAAAAGAACCCCTGCACCTATCCAACCCTGGTGATGACGTAAAAAGCTACCCAGATGGTTTGATGAGGGGAACGACCTTAAAAGTCCCCCACGTTCTAACCCTTATGCACCTTCTCCTCTTGCTTCCATTCTCTTTCTCCTATGTCTTCTTCTGGTACGACCTTGATGCGCCTAGACTTCGAGGCTCTCAACCGGGAATTCGAAGGAATCAATATAAGCAGGACGCAGCGGAAGTGATTGACAAAGACCCTGGCGCAGGCAACAAGATTCTTAACAATTGCTGATGCCCTGACAGCTAAAGTCAAGTCAGAGTCACCTTCAACAAAGAAGCGCAAGAAGTCGAAGCCAAAGAAACCCTAGTGGCCCCCTGAGCCTAACTTTAAGCAGAGATTGAGAGAGTCGAGGGGGCAAAGGTTCTACTCTCAGGAAACTTGCCACATGACACAAGTCTGTGAAGGACGAACCCGTGTGGACCAAACACTGCAGATAGCTGCTAAAAGGCAGAGTGATTCATATTGTCATACTTCTTGCACTACAATCATCCAATCTCAAATTTCTTACGATCTCCAAGATGAACTCCTGCAGTCCGAGAAACAACCCCTGTTTATGAAAGACCCTTCCCTTCCTCAAACGGGGAAAGATACATAAATTATAATCCACTCTGGGGCTTTTTCGGAGGTAGAGATGTCAGGATCATGGTCTCTACATTTGAGGTCAATCACAAGATCCCTGAAAACAATGATGACGAGTTGCAAGAGGCTCCAGAAGAATTGGAAGAAGGTGGTTTGGCCACAGTTGACGAACTCGAACAAATAAATCTTGGAGATGAAGCGGACCCCAGACCTACCTTTATTCAGCAAGAATGTCTCTAGACGAGAAAGAGAAGTTCATTTCCTTCTGGAAAATGAACCGGGAGATTTTTGCTTGCCATTACCATGAGATGCCTGGTTAAGACCCTCAAGTTGTCTTTCACCGTCTTGACATTGATCCGACTGTCAAATCTGTCGAACAAAAATCAAGAAGGTTCAGGTCTGATCTTGAAATGTAGATAGATGCCGAGATAATCAAACTTAGACAAGAAGGTTAGCAAATTTCTTCCTGGTCAAGAAGAAGAATGGTCAAATCAGAGTCTGTATTGACTTTCACGATTTGAATACTGCTTATCCTAAGGATGAGTTCCAATAACCATTCACTGAGATGCTCATCGACTCCACAACTCATTGTCAAATATTTTCCTTCATGGATGGATACTCCTGGTATAATTAGATTAGGATGACGCCTGAAGATGAAGAGGCCACATCATTCTTAACTCCGAAAGGGGTCTTCTATTACACGATGATGCCTTTTAGATTAAAGAATGCCGATGGCACATACCAAAGAGCAATGATGACTATTTTTCGAGACACGATGCACAAAGAGGGGGAGTGTTATGTGGATGACTTGTTAGTAAAATCCAAAGAGAAGGACGCTTATATGAGAGATCTTGAAAGGTGTTCAAGCACTTGCGTCTCCATCAGCCAAAAATGAACCCGTCGAAATGTGCTTTTGGCGTGCGTTGGGGAAAATTCTTGGGGTTCATCGTCAAACATCGAGGGCTTGAAGTTAAGCCAATTAAGATCAAGGCAATCCAAGAAATGCCATCACCGAATTCACTTAGAGAACTGTGCTCCCTCCAAGGGCAACTGGCATACATTTGTAGGTTCATCTCGAACCTCTCGGGTCATTGTAAACCCTTTACACACCTGCTAAAGAAAGATACCCCATTCATCTAGGATGACGCATGTTAAGCAGCCCTTGATGACATCAAGCATTATTTACTCAATCCTCCAATACTCTGGACGCCAGTATTGGGAAGACCCCTCATTCTCTATGTGACTACTTTAGACGAGTCCCTCGGAGCAATGTTTGCACAAAACAATGAAGAAGGAAAAGAATCCACGTTATATTATCTCAGTCGTAGGATGCAAGGGGCCGAGAAGAATTATCCCCCTATTGAGAAGATGTGTCTGACCCTGATCTTTGCAGTACAAAAACTCCATCATTATTTGCTCGATCATGAAGTGAAACTTATATCGAAAGCTGATCTTGTAAAGTTTCTCATGACACGCCCATGCTTGTCGGAACGCCTGTTTAAGTGGGCACTATTGCTGATGGAGTTTGACAGCATGTATGTCCCACAAAAGGCCATCAAGGGCCAGGTCTTGGCTGACTTTCTTGCGGCACACCCCGTATCGGCAGAATTTTCTTTATCAAGCGACCTCCCTGATTAAGAATTATTCTGTGCTGATCTTGTTCATCTGTGGGAATTATACTTCGACAGAGCTTTCCAATCAGATCCAGGAGGCACCAGAGTAGTATTCCTGACATCGAGAGGAGGAGTATTGCCACTTTCTTTCTCTCTCACTCAAGCCTGTCTCATAATGAGGCAGAATATCAAGCCGTAATAATCAGACTTGATATAGCCTTCGATCTCAACTTGGAGCAGCTTAAGATCTATGGTGACTTTGAGTTGGTTATCAGGTAACTCAAAGGGATCTATGATGTGAGAAAGGATACCCTCAAGCCTTATCATGATACTGCAAAGTCGTATGTATCCCATTTTGAATACGTATCCCTGAATCTCATCCCCAGGAGGCTAAATTCCTAGGCCTATGCACTCGTAAAGCTCGATGCTCCAATTCAGTTGTCCTCATCAGGGCCCATGCTTGTTTAGGTGGCAGAATGGAGACACATCGAATTAAGAACTGAGGTTGATCCGGATGACGAGAGAAATATCTTCCCCGAGTGTCCCCCTTACCCATTTGGAGAACTGTTATTGGCCAAAGAAGTAATAAAAAATGAACAAGCAATAGCACATAGTCAGGGAGCTAAGGATCAAAATCAGGGACCAAAATTTATTGACCCAAGGTGCATAAAAATTGAGCAGGTAAAAGATTGGAGAGAGCGCAACACCAGTTTCCTAAAACATGGCAGGCTCCCCGATGATCGTGCTGAACGCAATAGCATATGTTAAATGTCCACCAAGTATACCCTCCTCGAAGGAGATGCTCTCTTCAGATGATCCTTTGAAGAATTCAATATCCAAGGAGCAAGTAAGGTGTTAGAAGAAGTCCACTCAGACATCTGTGGACTACACTAGTCCGATCCTAAGCTCTATGAACGAATATGTAGGTTGGGATACTATTGGCCTTCCATGATAGCTGATTCCTTAAGTTATGCTAAAATGTTCTAAGTAATGCCAAATACATTCCAACCTGGTTCACCAGCCTCTAGAGCCCTTACACCCTACTGTTGCATCATGGCCCTTCTCACAATAGGGGATGGACATCATAGGGCCTATTGACCTCCTTCCGCAATGGGCTATATTTTAATCTTAGCTGCAACAAATTATTTCTCTAAGTGGGCTGAAGCAGTTCCCCTTAAGTAAGTTCTTAGGACAATGGTGGCCTACTCCGTTCAACATCATATCGTATACCACTTCGGAGTGCCTGACCAGATAATACCTGACAACGATCCTTAGTTTAGGAATCATCACATTGATCACTTAGTTAACCAGTTTGGTTTCGAATGGAGGTACTCGACTATGTACCACCCTAGGCCAAATGGATTAAGTGAGGATTTCAATAAGACTCTGTGCAATGTTCTAAGAAAGTCGGTATAAAAAACAAGGAAGAACTGACATGAGAAGCTTCCCCACGCATTGTGGGCTTATCGTACGACTACACGAAATTCTACTGATTCCACTCCTTATTCTCTAGTCTATTGGGGTGAAGCAGTTTTACCTCTCGAAATACAAATCCCTTCACTCCGAGTCGCTATTCACCAAGGAATAACCGAAGATGAGAGAGTCAAGCTCTGGTATCAAGAATTGGATGTACTCAACAGAAAGAGGCTAGAGGCTCAGCAGAACCTTGAATTCAACCAAGGGAGAACGAAGAGGGCTTTTGACAAGTCTATCAAGATCCTCTCATTCCCCAGTGGTGATCTAGTCTTAGCTATCAAGAGGCCTATTGTCATGCTTGACCGGTGCAAAGGGAAGTTTGAGCCTAAGTGGGAAGGTCCCTTTATGGTAAAAAAGGTCTCACCCAACGGAGTCTACATATTGGCACATCCTGATGGGGAAGAAGCAATGCCCCGTATGAACGGGCGAAACCTAAAGAAGCACTATCCATGATGTATATTCAAAAGAAAGGGACTCAACTTGAAAACAAGCAAGATAGTCCAAACAAAATGCTAACTCTTTTATTTTTATTGTAGTTACAAGTTACAAGGACCCATTGCTCGGGAGGTTACAAGTCTCTTGCATCTGATGATAAGAGGACAATTACAAACCAAAAACTTGTGGCTTTTCTCTTGCATCTGAGAGTAAGAGGATGGTTACAGGCCAAAACAAATGCATTTCCCATGAGGAAGAAGCAAACCCACAAAAGGAAGGACCTCCTCATGAAGAAGAAGGGAAACCACTTGGAGACTTAGCTTTAATTCATCTTATGAGTAAGAGGATGGTTACAAGCCAGAAGAAAAAACAGACCCACTTCAAGAATTTATCCTCAGTCCATCCGACGTGCATGTGAAACATACAAGCTAGATCCCTCATCTGACGTGTATGTCGAACATACGACGTAGGACCCATTTGATGTGTATATCAATACAAGATGGGCTCCTCTGGCAAGGAGCTGGCCTATGTTGGAAAGAACACCCTGTTCACAATGAAGGCCCTTCCACAGAACAACATGGACCCCACTGTCATACTGCTTGACTTGGTTTCCAACAAGTACCACAGTCCACGCCACATCCTCCATCAGTCTTTGATGGCCCATGAACATCACCATACGTAGCTCATCGCCAAGCGCAGCAAACCCCTCACATGACTTACCGTCATACATGAACATTTTCTTGGCATCGTGATAAGCCACATGTGCTGATGAGCATCGACTGAAGCCAACGCCGGTTGTGTTCTCCAAAGGCCAACGTCCGTTATGCTCCTAGCCTTTCTTGAGGTTCAACGTCGGTTATGTCGGCACTCCAAATCATGAGCGTCTATTGCCTCAGCACCAGTTGCACTTCTGTTAGTGCCAGCTGTGTCACGATTGTTCGCCTCCCGAGACTCCTCAAAGCTTAAGTTTTTGCATCCTCTTAATGGTCACACGATTTCCAAGGATGAAGGCTAACCGTCACCACGTCTGATAGATTCCAGATTCCAGCCAAAACTCGAAAGTTGTGAAATCTTCGTTCGGGCTCCAAACCGTGTTCCGTTTGTTGCCACACGATCGTGACAACATGCTCAGTACACTACGATAAAGAAATCACATAAAAACATTAAGGAACGATCACACTATCGATCCAAAGATTCTAAGATTCAAGCAAATTTCAAGTCTCGTGATCATGGCTCAAAAACATGATTCATGGCTCGAAGTTGGTATCAAAACAATTGCCATGACGAGCCCTAAAAGAAAACAATAATATTTCGATTAAATGGGTCATCAGAACATCCTTGAGTCAGCCATGAAAGATCATGCAAGATCTTGGGCATGAGCAGGAACTATTATTGAATTCCACACATTGTTAGGCAGGGGCAACCCATTTTTAGAATTTCTTTTAATTCAATTAAATCTTATTTTTCAGTAATTAGGTCTAATTTTGATCAATCCACCCATGTTTGGGCACAATTCTATATAAACAGGTATTACCTCATTGTAAACAGGCCCCTCGGCCTCTAGTTCATTGTTAGAAGATTGAATAAAAATTTCGATTCCCATCTCTTTCTCTCTCATCTTCTCTTCTCGTCTCTACCTTCTTCTGTCAACCGGCGAGGGTTAGCGCCGGTTGGTTCTCTCTGTCCTTCTATCAGTCGGTGAGGCCTAGCATTGGTTGGTCTTCTCTCTCTTCTCCTATCAGTGGTGAGGCCTAACACCGGTTGATCTTCTCTCTCCTATTCTATCACTTGATGAGGCCTAACGCCAGTTGGTCCTCTCTCTTCTCCTATCAATTGGTGAGGCCTAACAGCAATTGATTTTCTCTCTCCTCTTCTATCAGTCGACAAGACTTAGCACCGGTTCGTCTTCTCTCTCTTCTTCTGTCAATCGGCGAGACCTAACGTCAGTTGGTCTTCTCTTTCTTCTGCTATCAGTCGGTGAGACTTAATGGCGGTTGGTTTTCCCTCTCTTTGTTTATCAGTCGGCGAGACTTAGTGCCGGTTGATCTTGTATTTCTTCTACTATCAGTCGGTGAGACTTAGCGTCAGTTGTTGTTCCCTCTCTTCTTCTGTCAGTCGGCAAGGCCTAGCACCGATTGTTCTTCCCTCTCTTATTTTATCAGTTTGAGAGACATAGCGTCGGTTAGTTCTCTTTCTATCTTCTCATTTGACACAGCCAGTGAAGCCTAGCGTCGGCTGCTTCCTCTGTCTCACATCTCTTGAAACAACCAATGATGTTTAGGGCTGATTGTATCTCCTCTTCCTTCTCCTCCCTTCTCTCCTTCCATCCATTCCCTTCTTCTTTTTAACCATTCCTCTGTTACTCTTTCATTCAACTAAGAGAGATTAAGGTTAGCATCTCATGACAGTCCTATCGTCCAGCCATAATGTTGCAGCGCCAAGTTCGCTTGGCCCGCTTTACTGCCACGACAGACCGACTATCATGCTTAGCCAATCAATATTAGTAATAACGTCTAGTAGAGATCTCATGAGCCGGTCTCAGTTACCGAGCCCGTTTCGCTGCCACGTTACACCGATTTTCCACCAGCTTAGTCACTGCTCTAATCTTCTTGCTTGGTCGAATTCTTCTCTCCCACCGTCTTTCTTTTTTCTTTTTGAATACGCGTGCTTACGTATGTTCATCAAAGAGGCAAAGGGTGAGGCCAGACCCACCTATCCCATAACCTTTGCCATATATGTGTGTGATTGCAGAAAAGCAGAAAATAAGAAGAATACGACCCAAGGGAGGAGATTCCGAACCTGTTTCATTAATGGGAGCTTTCTTCGTGATCTAAGAGGGTACCCATGCGAATCAGCCCAAGTAAGTCCTGAACCCACCTCTAAACTTCTCTCCTCGGTTAGTAACATCTGCCCCTGTTTTCAAATGCCGTTCCCGAGAAAACAATCTCACCAACATCCTAGGTCTCTCTCGAAACATGAGACACACACCACCTGATCCTCCAGCGATTCAGAGGGTGAGATCGAGGCACCTAACTAATGTGTACTATAGTTTTAGGGTCATACAGCTTGACCATAGCTATGCAGTTTTAAAGTCATGCATCTAGGATCACGTCGTTTAAGGTCATGCAACTACACCTTCACTACGGTTTACAGTCATATAGTTTGGACCGTGGTGCTGAGCCTTTTAACATCTTGCGGCTAGGATGTGTACTATAGTTTTAGGGTCATACAGCTAGGCCATAGCTTTAAAGTCATGCAACTAGGACTATGCAATTTAAGGTCGTGCAACTAGACCTCTGCTACAGTTTACTATTGTGTGGTTTGGACCGTGGTAATGAGTCTTTTAACATCATGCGGCTAGGACGTGTACTATAATTTTAGAGCTAAATAGCTAGACCATAACTACACAGTTTTAAAGTCATGCAGCTAGGACCATGCAGTTTAAGGTCTTGCAACTAGACCTCCATTACAGTTTAAGGTCATATAGTGGGGGAAGGGGCCTGAGAAATTCCTACTCAACTAGCGGTTGAACCGTCTTGATTCTCTGGTGAGTAGCCCTTGATGCCCGTGTCCTTTTGATTTTTTTGAGGTTGTGTTTAATTCATCTCGCTAGGATTGTGAACAACCTTAGCTTGGTGAACTGCTTCTCGTCTCACGGACATGAATCTGCTTCGTCCTTGGTGAACTATCCACGTATGGGAAGTCAATGGTTTAGCAGAGTCCGAATCATTGTTAGGAAGGTCTTATGTTGGGTGGTCCTCCTCTTGCACCGATGGAGCAGTGGCTTGGGGATCACTTATTGGAACGTCGTAAAACTCCTGACATTCCCCCATTTTCTTTGCGAATATGTCATGGAAACTGGTGCATTCCCATAGGTGATGACCTCTTATCTGTTGATACGGGCATCAACTGTCCTCAGTCCCCTGATTAAGGCATCGACGTTGCTTTGAGGGCTTCGGAGTGATTATGCCTTCGTGAAGCATTATAACGAAGAAGCCATTAAGGACACCAGGGGCTTCATCTTCTTCCTGGATGGTTACTACATGGGAGGCTTTTGCTGCCCCAAAGTCCTTCTTTAAGTCTTCAAGCTTTATTTGACCCGTTTGGATCAGAGCCAGCGTGTAGCAGTCATCTGTGGGATGATTGATCCTTCTATGATAAGCGCAATAATTTGCCTGAGTGTCAAGGCTAGCTTGCTCAGGGCACTTGGCTTTTGGAAGCTGAATCATAATCTGTTCCAATAATAATCGAAACAGTGCAGGGACCCATTCCTTCTCAAAGGAGTAGACCTTGTTCCTATGGCTAGTGAAATAATCATCTCGATTAAGATTTGTCAACGGGATTTGTCAAGTATAAGATTGGGATGACGAGCGGCCACATTTCGCCATCTTGATATGAACTGGTCCACGGGCTGATTGAGATTTGGAGTCAGGGTGAGAAGCTCAATAGTTTGGACCTCTCTCTTGACCTCATAGAAGCACTGATAGAACAATTTCTCCATCTCTTCCCATGTATGTACTGAGTTTGGAAGGAGTCGAGCATACTATTGAAAAGTTGGGTCGTCAAGGGTTTCAACAAACTAACGGAGAAGAAGTCTCCTGCCAGCCGTTGTTTCTAGACATGCTTCCTGGAAGTGGGCAATATGCTGGTTTGGGGACGTGGTTCGATTGAATAGAGGAAACTTCCCTTTCTTGTAATCTGAGGGAAACGGGACCTGGTCGATGTATGAAGGATACAACCATTGACAAGGCATCGCATCCTATATCCCCAAGGTTGGTCTGTTCTTTAGGATAGGGATCACCATAGAATCAATGTCTGCCTGAGAGATGGGGTGAGGGAAAAAATTGTCATGTGAGGCAGAGGACGGGGGCTGCCATGGAGGTGCATCATTTGAGTGATGGGAATTGACCTCATGGTTAGCTAATTGGTGTGCGACGTCTATACGACCGATCATTTCCATCATCAAGCGCACCATATCTTCGAATTTGTTCATGCGCTCTTCCTGCGCGTCGTCAGGCTCGCTTACAACCATTACACTGATTGTTTCTCTATGAAGTGTAGCTTCAATTGCAGCTGAGGGCTAGCAAACTTGACGGATACTGCATGGTACATCGGTCAGTAGTGGGCCAGTGTGCCCCGACTGGACTCGACTCTTGGGTGCCGATCGTGTGAGGACCGATTCTCGAGGGTGCTGGGACCGTGGCTGCTGAGTGGCTAGGTCATCTTCTAAGACACTAACCACAATGTAGGGCTCATGGCCTTCTTCTTCAGGCTTCATCATCTGAAGAGGGTAGAAGGGATTGAGGTGGAGAGGGTTATCAAAACTAGGTTCCCCGACTACCTTAGTCACTTCCTTGGTCAGAATTTGCAGACCTCTATCATGCTTAGCTTTGAGGCTTTGATGGACCTCGCGTCAAAACTGCGATCGGGATTGCGTTGGTCAGCTCTTCTTGTACAAGAGAGAACTGTCTCCATCAAGTGCGGCAAAGGATGAGGGCCAAGGACTGGGGTCATCTTGGGCCGGGAGGATGAAGAACTCAATCATCCATCAGGTCATTGCCCCGAGCTCTCTTGTGGGCTCTAGGGACACCACCAAAATGAGGGGGCTGGTTCAGGATGGTTCTCCTGGGGAAGGTCTTTGAATACCAAGGTTGAATATGCTTGTTCGAAGAAGTAGGATCAGACAGTGGCAGGGCAGACTCATGAGGAGGTTTGAGTCGAGGGTAAGGTGATGTATGTGCCGACAACGTGTGTGCACCCCTTAAAGAAGGATCACAGGGGACCTGAGGGTCAGCCCAGGCTCGAGCAAGTTATCTGGCCTTAGAAGGCCTATAACTATGACCAGGTGTCCGTAAGAGAACAGGTGGAGACCTGCCCCTTACAGGGTGCGCTTATGTGTGCTGAGTAAGAGGACAAGGAGGTCGTATCCTGGGAGGTCTGGTTTTGGACACAGACTCGAGGTACCATAAGAGTTTCCCCGAGGTGTGGCACGGGTGGGTGACCCACGAGCCTTATGGTGTGTGTGAGAGGTCAAGGCCGTTGGGACTCTGCCTCTATGTGTCAATCCTCCAGGAATAAGGACTCGTGGTGGTGCAAAAATGTGGGGGTCAGCCTTACGGTGACCCACAAAAGTAATGGAAAATTGCTTGCCTTTTGTAGAGAGGGACTCACAGCCTTCCGGCGTACCTCGGTAGTACTACCAACAAGTGACTTGTCGGTGGCTGGGTGCATGCTGTGTGTGTGCTACCAATGCAGGGTGCCTTGGCGGAGGTTCCATCAAAGCGAGGAGATGGGGAGTAAGGGACCTTCAAGTCCCTCCTCACACCAATCCAGGTTAAGACCTAGGAGCTAGACAAGAGGTCTTTTCTCAAAAGGATGGTTGCAAACAAAGTTGGTGGAACTTGTTCCTTAGGGACACTCGCGAATGTTGGGATGAAAAAATCCCCGATCCAAATGAGTGGGTTACAGAACCTGCAATCCATAAGCGATCTGTGAATACAGAAAATAAAAAAAAAAGAAGAGAAACTAGCCAAACAAGTACGATCCGACTAAGGGGTCATAAGTCCTCAGTGGTGTAGCAATGCTGGTTAGGTGCCTCGATTTCGCTCTCCAGATCTGGATGATCAGGCGGCATGTGTCTTAGGTTTAAGGGGAGACCCGGGACATTTTGAGAGCGCTCTTTCGGGAACCTCTTTCAAGAACAAGGGCAGATATTACTAACTGATGAGACAGAAATTTAAGGTGGGCTCTGCACTTACTCGGGTTGGATCGCATGGACGCCCTTGTAGATCACGAAGAAAATCCCCCAGTCGTAAAACTGGTTCGGAGTCGCCTCCCTTAACTTGTATTCTCCTGTTTTCTGCAATCACACATATATGGCAAACGTTATAAGACAGGTGGGGTCAACAAACCTCACCTTGCCTCTGTAGTGAACGTACACAAGAGTGCACATTTTAGAAGAAGAGAAGAATAAGAGAAGGAATATGGGGGAGAGAAGAATTTGACTAAATGGGGAGATCGACACAGTGACTAAACTGGTAGGTAATTGGTAACTCAGACCGACACAGCAGAGTTACTACTAAACGTCAATACCGATACTGACTAGCTAGATGTGATGGTTAGTCTGTCATGGTAATAAAGCCGACACATTAATTTTAACACAACAACATTACGACTAGACGATAGGGCTACCATAAGAGGCTAATCTCAACCTCTCTTAGTCAAACGAAAAAATAACAGAAGGCATGGAAATCATAAAGAGAGAATAAGAGGTAAGAGAATAAGAGGAGAAGAGAATGAAAGAAGGAGAAGATTGTGAGAGAAGAGAGAAGGAAGGATAAAAAAGGGACAAGGACCCGGTCGGTGCCAAGCGTCACCGGCTATGTTGGAAGAAGAAGAGAAAGAAGACACAGTTGGCGCTAAGCATTGCTGGCTGCGTTAGAAGAAGAAAAGAGAGAGGACACAGTCGGACTAGATATCGCTGGATGTATTAGAGAGAGAGGGGGGACAGAAGAACACAATCGACACTAGGCATCACGATTGTGTTTTTTAAGAAGAGAGGAGAGAGAAAGGCACAGTAAGTGCTAGGCATTGCAAACTGTATTTTAAGAAAAGTAGAGAGAGAAAGACACAGTCGGTGCTAGGCATTATCGGTTGTGTTTTAAGAAGAGTGGCGACAAAGAGACACAGTCGGCGCTAAGCATTGTCGGCTGTATTTTAAGAAGAAGAAGTGCAAAGAGAAAGGGATGAGATGAAGAGAGAGAAAGAGAGATAGTGACGAGAAGAAGAGAGAGAAAGAGAGATAGAGATGAGAAGAAGAAAGAGAAAGAGATAGAGACGAGAAGAGAGAGAAGGAGAGAGATGAGAAAAAGAGAGAAAAAGAGAGATAGAGAGGAGAAGAAGAGAGAGAAAGAAACATAAAGATAAGAAGAAGAGAGAGAAAGAGAGATAGAGATAAGAAGAAGAGAGAGAAAGTGAGATAGATACAAGAAGAAAAAAGAGAAAGAGAGAGATGATAAGAAGAGAGATAGGACGAGAAATAAGAGAGAAAGAGGGGATGACAGACAGTGTTATCTTACAGCAGGAAACCAGGCCTTTTCTTCTCTCTCCTCTATTTATAAGACACACCCACGAGCTGAAGCAAAAATGAAGTCTTTATTGAATATTTAAGAATGAACCCAAGGGGATTTTACAATTTGGCTTTACATACATATATAGAATTGGGTCGAAACATGGATGGACGCCCAAAAACTACTTAGAATTGAAGATAATTACAATTTAATTGAATTAAAAGAAATTCTAAAAATGAGTGCAAAAGGATTATTTTGCCCCTAACTAACAATGTGTGGAATTCTAGAACAGTCCCTACTGCTGCCCGAGAACTTTCGTGATCGTTAATGATTGATCTAAGGTTGTTATGATGTCTATTTGATCGAAAGATGTTTGTCTTCTTGGGGGCTTGGCATGGCAACCAATTTGAAACCAACTTTGAGACATGAATCATGTTTTTAAGCCATGATCAGAAAACTTGAAATTTGCTTGAATCTTGAAAGCTTTAGATCGATTGTGTGCTCGTTTCTTAATGTTTTTCTTCAGTTTCTTCGCTGATTCACACTAAGCATACCGTCATGATCACGTTGCAACAAACGCAGCTTAATTTCGTGTCTGAATCAAGATTTCATCGTCTTGAGTTTTTTGCCAGAATGTTGAAATTCGGCGGCTAGAATTTAGAGCAGCTTCAATGCCTCCATGTGTGAAATCCAACAATTCATCGTATGCGGGGTACAGAGCAGAGATAGCCATTGACCTCACACACATGATGCAATTGGTTTTGTGCCGATTGGGTATGCGAGAGCCATGATTTGGCCGCTCGAGTGAGGCGTGCTGTTGTTGAATTTTCTACAATTTTCTTCACGGATCAGCAAATTCTATCTAATTTTTCTCCCTGCTCGGGCATCATCAAGGGGCGTACCACATATCGAAATGCTCGTCTTGATGAGATGAACATGCTCACAAAATTTGAGAGCTATTCGACTTGGAATGAGTGAGATATAGGACTTGAAAGTCACTGCTCGTGACTGTAAAAACAACCACCTTTAATGGCATTTTGGTGCAAGGTGGCCACATGGGAATAGTATGCCACCTACTCCTTTTGGTATTTTACCCATAACTTTGTCCTGGTGTGCTTGATTAAGCCGAAACTTGACCCATAGGGGTTTTCGACCATGTCGTATTTAATGGTGGTGGTCCCACTGCTGTTTGGCGCACCAAAAATATAATTCTAGTTACAATGAAACTTGACAGGTGGCCATTTGGAGTACTGATGAAGATCTTGATCGATTCTAGGGCCATTATGAGACTGTTAAAATTTCTACTATTTTGTAGGCTTTATTGACTTGCATCCTCTTTTTTCTGCATCGGGGACCAAGGTGCTGAAAAATGCATTCAAACATCATCATCCATGATAGAGGAGAGATAATAAGGAAGAACATAGATGGCAATAGGTTTTGCCGTCCATGTCAAGAGAAAGAATAAAAAAGAACATGGACGACGTAGGTTCCGTCGTCCATGATGAGAGGGAGAGAGAGGTGAGAGAAAATAAAAGATGCATGTGGCAATAAGCATTGTCATGCACGTTAGAAGGACTCAGACATGACCTGGCCCATCACTTGGGAAAGGACCCGGTTCAGTGTCCTTGTCAGAGAATATGAGATGAAATGTTGTGCGCGGTGATAAGCATCGTCGTACACAACATTGAGAAAGAGGAACTTAGTCAGAGACCCGGCCCACCACTTGGGTTAAGGCTCGGCTCGCTATTCATGTTCAAGGAGACAAGAAAGGACGGAGAATGTCATGCTCAATGATGTGTACCATTACATGATTAAGGAGGAGAGAGAAAGGAAAGGTAGAAAGAGAAAAGGAAAGACTGAGAAGAGAGAAAGGGGGAAAGAGAGACATGAAATGGGATAGTGACACTAAGAGGAGGAGAGAAAACGATAGAGAGAAGGAGAAGAGGAGAGAGAGACTGAGAGAAGGAGAGGACGAGAGAGAAATAAAGAAGAGGATGAGAGAGAAGAGAGAAGGAGAGAGAAAGAAAGAAGAAGAGACAGAAGAGAGGAGGAGAGAGAAAGAAAGCTACCTTCACCGAGAGGTATCAAACTTTTTATTCACTCTCCTCTCTCTCTCTCCAAGATGTGCCCACAATATCAATGTAAAACTCTCAAATTTTATTCATGAGATTGAAGCTTGAGGGAAGTCGTTTACAATTAAGTTTAGTATGTATTTATAGAATTGGGCCCTAAACATGGGTGGATGCCCAAAATATGACTTAAATGACGATAATTACAATTTTTTTGAATTAAAATAAAATGTAAAAATGGGTGAAAAATGATGGATTTTCCCCTGCCCAACAATACATGAAATTTCAATACAGTCCATGCTGCTGCTCTAGAACGTATGTGATTTTCCATGGATGATTTGGGGTTGCTACGGAACCCATTTGACCGAAAGATGATCACTTTCTCGTTGGGCTCAACATGACGATCGATTTAGAACTAATTTCGATCCATGAATCGTGTTTTTAGGCCACAATAATGCGATTCAAAATTTGTATGAATCTTTTGATCCGTTAAGAAAGTTGTAGGAAAATCAACAGCGACACCCCTCCTTCGGATTTATGTGAGACCAGTTCCATCGTGTGCGTAAGGTCAGAGCTATCTCTCGTCCGAATCCCCTAAATGATGAACGATCGAATTTCATACAAAAACCCAATAAATTGATTTTAAATTATGGCACCAGAGTTCTAGATCAGGCCATAACCCAAAAGTTGTGAAATCTTCGTCCGGGTACGAAATCAAGCTGCGTTTGTTGCTACGGGTTTGTGACGGTTGTTTAGTGTGATCCAATGAAGAAATCATGAAGAAACACCAAGGAAAGATCATACTATCAATTCAAAGTTTTTAAGATTCATCCAAATTTCAAGTCACATGATCGTGTTTAAAAACATGATCCATGGCTCGAAGTTGGTATCAAATCGATCGACATGTTGATCCCTACAAGAAAACAATCATCTTTTGGACAAGCAGGAACTAGAGCAATCCCGGATCATTCGCGAAAGATCACGTATGTTTGAACATATTTTTCAGCACCGTGGTCCCTGATGAGGAGTAAAGAGGAAGCAGGTCAATAAAGCCTCAACATACAGTGGAAATTTTGACCATCTCAGAATAGCCGTAGAACTGGTCAAGACTTTCATAAGCACTTCAAAAGGCCACCTGTCATGTTTCATCGCAATCAGACATATCTAGCACAGTGAACACAAAGAAACAATTTCGTTAAAATCCGCCTCTAGCACCCTAAAATGGACTCTATAACTAGAATTATATTTTTCGAATGTCAAATAGTTGTGAGACCACCACCATTGGTTCTGATACGGTCAAAATCTCCTATGGGTCAAGTTTCGGCTTAATCAGGCACTCCAAGACGAAGTTATGGGTAAAATACCAAAAAGGGATGGGTCCCATACTATTCCCATGTGGCCACCCTGCACCCAAACACCATTAAAGGTGGCTGTTTTCACAGTCACTAGCAGTGACTTTCAGGGCCTATATCTCACTCGTTCCAAGTCGGATCTCACTCAAAATTTGTGAGCAGGTTCGTCTCATCAAGACGAGCATTTTGATAAGTGGTATACCCTGTGACGATGCCCAAGCAGGGAGAAAAACTAGAGAGAATTTGCTGATCCATGAAGAAAGTTATAGAAATTCAGCAGCAGCACGCCTCACTCCGATGGCCAAGTCACGACGCTTGCTTACCCGATTAATGCGGAACTAATTGCATTATGTGCATAAGATCCGAGGCTATCTCTGGTATGAACCTCGCGTACAGAAAACAATTGTATTTCACACACGGAGGCGTTGAAATGGCTGTAAGTTCCAGCCATCGAATTTCAAGATTCTGGACAAAAACTCAAGATGACGAAATCTCTGTCCTGATACGAAATTGAGTTGCGTTTGTTGTAACGTGATGGTGACGGCATGCTCAGTGTGCATCAATGAAGAAACTAGCGAAAAACATCAAGAAACAAGCACACTATTGTTCCAAAGATTTAAAGATTCATCCAAAAGTCAAGTTTTAAGATCATGTCTTAAAAACATGATTCATGGCGCGAAGTTGGTATCAAATCGATCGTCATGTCAATACCTACAAGAAAACAATCATCTTTCAATCAAATGAGCATTAGAACAACCCAGGATCAGTCATGGAAGATCACACAAGTTCTCGGGCAGCAGGAGGGACTGTTATGGAATTCCACACATTGTTAAGCAGGAGCAAAATAGTCCTTTTACACCCATTTTTAGTTTTTTCACCCAATTCTATATAAACATGCAAAGCCAAATTTTAAAGACACATACACAATTCTTCAATATTCAATAACGGCTTCCTTTTTTCTTGAGTTTGTGGGTGTGTCTTGGACAGAGAGAGGAGACAAAAGAAAAAGATTGGTACCCCTCAATAAGGTAATTTTCTCTCTCCACCCCTCTTTCTCTCTCCTCTTTTCTCTATTCTCTTATCTCATCTCTATCTCTCTTTCTCTCTCCTCTTTCCTCATCTCTATCTCTCTCATCTTTTCTCATCTCTATCTCTCGTCTCTATCTCTTCTTTTCTCTCTCATCTCTCGCTTTCCCTTTCCTGCTTTCATCTTTGTCTCTTTCTCCCTCTTCCTCCTCTGGTCTATCATGTCTCTGTTCTTCCTTCTTTCCTCCATCCATCCATGGCATACCTCTGGCCTGGTGTGATGTCTTCTTGCTTCTAAGACACAAGCAATGGGTTGGGTCTTAACCTGAATGGCGGGCCAGGTCTTTGTCAAAATTCCCTCTCCCTCTCTTGTCTCAGACGACGAAAGTCCATCGCAGTCTGGCTTTCACTCTCCTCCCTCTTTTGACACAGCGAGAAGCCTCAATGCCGCCTGTACTGCTTTTATCCTCTTATGACTCAATCAGTGAAGCCTTAGCGTCTCCTGTGTCTCCTTGCCCCTCTTCTTCTAACCCAGACTGTGAAACCTCAGTGTCGCTTGAGTTTTCTCCTTTCTTTTGTCTCAGATAGTGAAGCCTTAATGCCGCTTGAGTTTTCTCCTTTCTTCTATCCCAAAATTTGAAACCTTTTCTTTTCTCTTTTTCTCTTAGCGTAGCTGGCGAAGCCTTAGCGTCGCCTGTGTCTTTCCTTCCTTCTTCAGTAGTCCCAGCAGATGGAGGTCCATTACTGTCTGTGCCTCTATTCCTCTTCCTTCTCTCTCTTACTCCTCTCTATTTCTCCCTTAACCCCTCTTATGATCTTCTTTCTTCTTTTTCTTTCTTCTTCTTCCTATTCATATCTTCTTCTTTTCTTATCACCTTCTGTCTCATCTCTCTCTTTCAGATCTCTCTTCTTTCTCTCAATCTCTCATTTGATCAAGAAGGGTTGAGACTAGCCTTCAATGGTAGTCCTATCGTTTAGCTGTAATGTTGTTGTGCCGGTCCAAGTTACTATGCCTGCTTTATTGCCACGACAGACAAGTCATTATGTTTAGCTAGTTGGTATTGGTACGGTCGTCTAGTAGTAACTCTGTTGAGTCGGTCTGAGCTACCTAGCCCATTTTACCGCCACGATAGGTCAATTACCTACTAGCCAGGTCACTGTGTTGATCTCACTACTCAATAAAATTCTTCTCACCCCAATCTTCATCCTCTCATTCTTCTCATCTTTTGAATGTGCATGCCTATATACGTTCACCTGAAGGGAAGGTGTGGTCCCTTGACCAACCTGTCTTGTATCATTTGCCATATGTGTGTGATTACAGAAATAGAAGAATACAAGCCAAGGGAAGCGATTCTGATCCAGTTTTACGACTGAGGGGCTTTCTTCGTGATCTAAGAGGGTGCCCATGTTTGAACTATTTTTCATCACCTTGGTTCCTAATAGGAAGCAGGTCAATAAAGCTTATGAAACAGTGGAAAATTCTTGAGAGTCTCAGAATGGCCGTAGAATTACTCAAGATCGTGATCAACACTTCAAAAGACCACCTGCCAAGTTTCATCACGAGCAGACATGTCTAAGGCAGTAAGCAAAAAGAAACAGTGTTTTTGGAAAATTGGCCTCTAGCACCCCACCCTGAAATGGACCCTAAAACTGTAGCTACATTTTCGGTGTCTCAAATCATTGTGGAACCACCGCCATTAAATTTGACATGGTCGAAAACTCCTATGGGCCAACTTTCAGCTTAATCTGATACTCCAGAATAAAGATATGAATAAAACATTGAAACATGAGAGGTCGCACACTATTCCCGTATGGCCTCACTGCACCAAAACACCATTAAAGGTGGTTGTTTTTACAGTCACAAGTAGTCACTTTCGGGGCCCTTAACTCACTCGTTCCAAATCAAATGGCTCCCAAATTTAGTGAGCATATTCATCTCATCAAGACAAACAATTCAATATATGGCATTCCCTGAGATGATATCTGAGCAGGGAGAAAAGCTAGAGAGAAGTTTCCAATCCGTGAAGTAGTTACAAAAATTTCAGTAGCGACACACCTCGCTCGATGAACCAAATCACGATGCTCGCACAACGGATCGATGCAAAGCTAATTCCATTGTGTGTGTAAGGTTCAGGGCTATCATTAGACCGAACAATGTACATGATGGACTGTCATATTTCATGCATGAAGCTGACGAAGTTACTAAAATTTTGGCCGTTAAATTCCAGATTCCGAACAAAACTCAAAAGTTTCGAAATCTTCGTTCGGGCTCCAAATCGCGTTCTGATTGTTGCTACGCGATCGTGATGACATGCTTAGTGTGCTACGATGAAGAAATCAAAGAAAAAAATTAAGAAAAGACCTCACTATGGATCCAAAGTTTTCAAGATTCAAAAAAATTTTAAGTCTCGTGATCATGACTCAAAAAAAGGATTCATGACTCGAAGTTGGTATCAAAACAGTAGCCATGTCGAGCCCTACATGACAACAATAATCTTTCGATCAAACGGGAATGAGAACAACCGCAGATCAGCCACAGAAGATCATGCAAGTTCTCGAGCAGCCACAGGGACTGTTCTGTAATTCCACACATTGTTAGGTAGGGGCAAAATAGTCTTTTTGCACCCATTTCTAGAATTTTTTTTAATTCAGTTAATTCTTAATTTTCATCAATTAGGTCTAATTTTGATCAATCCACCCATGCTTGGGTACAACTCTATATAAATAAGCACTGCCTCATTGCAAAACAAGACGCAAACCCTCGGCCTTCAGATGATTTTTGAGAAGATTGATTAGAAATTTCGCTTCCTTGCTTGAGCCTTTGAGTACATCTTGGAGAGAGAGAGGAGAGAGAAGAAAAGGACCACTATGCTTCGGGCACGCAACTTCTCTCTCCTCCACTCTCTCTTCTCTCTCTGTTCACTCTCTTCTCTCTCTTCTGTCTCTTTTTCTTTCTCTCTCTTCATCTATCAGTCGTCAAGACCTAGTGTCTGTTGATTTTCTCTCTCTTCCTCTATCAGTCAGTGAGAGCTAGTGTCGATTGGTCTTCTCTCTTTTTTGTCCATCGATCGGTGAGACCTAGTACCGGTTGGTTTTCTCTCTCTTCCTATGTCAGTTGATGAGACTTAACACCAATTGGCTTCCTCTCTCTTCGTCTATCAATCGGTGAGTCCTAACACCAATTGGTTTTCTCTCTCTTCCTCTGTCAATTGGTGAAACTTAACACCAATTGGTTTCCTCTCTCTTTGTCTATTCATCGACGAGACTTAGTGTTGGTTGGTTTTCTCTCTTCGTCTATCTATGGGTGAGACTTAACACTGGTTGGTTTTCCCTCACTTTATTTGACAGTCAGCGAGAGTTAGAGCCAATTGGTTTCCTCTCTCTTTATCTATCAGTTAGCAAGACCTAGTGCTGATTGATTTTCTCTATCTTCCTCTGTCAGTTGGCAAGACTTAACGTCGATTGGTTGCCTCTCTCTTCGTCTATCAGTCGGCGAGACCTAGCATTGATTGGTTTTCCTCTCTCTTCCTCCACCAGTCGGAAAGACCTAACACCGGTTGGTCTTCTCCCTTCTATTCTTCTCCCAACTGGCGAGACCTAGCGCCGGTTAACCTTCTCTCTCTTCTTCTGTCAACTGATGAGACTTAGTGTCGGCTGAATTTCTCTCTCTTCTTCTTTCAGTTTGCAAGACCTAGCTCCAATTGGTTATTTTCCTCTCTCTCCCATCTTCTGATACAGTCGGCAATGTCTAGCATCGACTGCATGTTCTCTCCCTTCTTCTCCCTCCTTTTCTCCTTTTTCTCTCTCCTTTTGTTTATTCCCTTTTTCTTTTTAACCCTTACTCTGCTGCTCTCTCGTTCGACCAAGAGGGATTGAGGTTAGCATCTCATGGTAGTTCTGTCGTCTAACCGTAATGTTGTTATGTCAGGTTCGCTTGGCCCACTTTACTGCCACGACAGACTGATCATCGTGCCTAGCTAGTCGATATCGGCAATAGCGTCTAGTAGCAATCCCGTGAGTCGGCCTCAGTTATCGAGCCCATTTCACCACCACGTTATGTCTATTATCCATCAGCCTAGTCATTGCCCTGACCTTCTTATTTGGTCAAATCCTTCTCTTCCTCCATTCTCTCTTTCTTCTTTTTGAGTAAACCTGCTTGCGTATGTTCATCAAAGACGAAAAGAGTGAGGCCTGACCCACTTGTCCCGTAACCTTTGTCATATAAGTGCGTGATTGCAGAAAGTAGAAAATAAGAAGAGTACGAGCCAAGGGAGGCGATATAGAACCAGTTTCATTACTGGGGACTTTTTTCGTGATCTAAGATGGCATCCACGCAAGTCAATCCAAGTCAGTCCCAAACCCACCTTTTAAATTCCTCTCTCACCGGTTGGTAACACCTGCCCCTATTTTCGAACAAGGTTCCAGAGAGAGCAATCTCACGAATGCCCCGAGTCTCTCCAGAAACCTGAGACCCAAGTCGCCTAATCCCCTAGGGATCCAGAGGGCGAGATTGAGGCACCTAACCAACTTAGCGACTCCACTAGGGACTTACTACCCCTTAGTCAGATCGTTCTTATATGGCTAGTTTCTTCTGTATTTGTTTTCATCATCTTTTCACATTCACTTATGACAGTTGGGTTCTGTAACCCATTTATCCAAATCGAGGATTTTCTTATCCCCTTATTCGAGAGCGTCCCTAGGGAACAAGGTCCTTCGACTTCGTTCCTGACCACACTCTTGAACAAAAACCCCTTGTCTAGTTCTCAGGTCTTAACCTGGACCGGTGTGAGGACGGACTTGAAGGTCCCTCACTCCCCATCTCTTCCCTCTGGTGAAAATTCAACCAAGGCACCTTGCATGGGCGGCACTTATGCTGCCCGACACAGCATGCAACTAGCCACCGGCAAGTCACTTACAAGTCATGTTTCTGAGGTATGCCGGAAGGCTGCCAAGTCCCTCTTTGCAAAAGGCAAGCGAATTGTCATTGCTTTTGTGGGTCACCATGAAGCTACCCATTCTTACACCAGGGGTGTCTATCCCTAGAGGCTTAACACAGAGAGGTGAAACCTCACGGTCTCAACCCCTTACAACACACAACGAGACTCGTGGGTCACCCACTTGAGTCACATCTGAGGCAACCCTTTTGTTACCTCAAGTCCGTGTCCAAGATCGAACCTCCGAGGCCCAGATCCTCCACACGCCACTCACATGCATCTCACTACTCGGGGCAACGCCATTATTGTGCCAACCCAAGTATACAGGAGATGACCTCCTCATCCTCCTCTCGTGCACACACAAGTGCGCCCTGTAAGGGGCAGGCCTGCTCCTATTCTCTTACAGACACCTGCTCATAGTTCTCGATCTCTTAAGGCTAGCGCACGTGTACGAGCCGGGGTGGAACCCTAGGTCCCCCAAGATTCTTCTTCAAGGGATGCACACATGTCGCCATCTCAGGCCTCCCCTCATCCTCGACTCCGCCCTCCTTATGAGTTAACCCTGCTTGCGCTTGCTCCTTCTTCATCGAGCAACCACCTTCAGCCTTGGTACTAGAAGGTTTTCCCCAAGAGTACCATCCTGATCCAGCCCCAACACTTTGGTCATGTCTCTAGAGCTCATAAGAGAGCTTGGGGCATGACCTCACAAAAGATCGAGTCCTTCATCCTCCCCAGCCCAAGATGACTCCAGTTCCTGACCCTCATCCTTTGCCACACCTGATGAAGACAGCTTTCTCTTGTGCAAGAAGAGTTGACCAACCACAACCTAGATTACAGTTTTCGTAAGAGGTCCATCAAAACCTCAAGGCTAAACGCGATAGAGGTCTAGAAAGTTTGACTAGGGAGGTGACCAAGGCAGTCAAAACAGCCAATTTTGATGACCCTCTTCACCCGAATCCCTTATACCCCCATTAGACGATGAAGCCTGAAGAAGAGCTCTATGAGCCCTGTGCTGTGGTTACTGTCGCAGAAGAAGACCGAGCCACTAAACAACCACAGTCTCAAGACCGTTATGAACTGGCCCCGCAGCCACGGTACCAAGACCTTCACGAACCGCTCCAAACGTGATTTGCTTACAAAAGTCGAGTTCAGTCAGGGCAAGCTTCCCCTTACTGACTGACCTACCATGTCTGACCCGTCAAGCTCCTAAACCTTCTATTGCCACTAGCGTTGACCTCCCATGAGAAAAGGTCAGTGTAATGGTTGTAAGCGAGCTCAGTGATGTGCAGAGGGATCGCATGAACAAGTTTGAGGATATGGTTCGTGTTAAGCTGCATGCCAGTCGGCTAGCATGAGGTTAATTGCCATCACTCTAATGGTATACCTCCATAGTAACCTCCTCCATCTACCTTGCAGGACAATTTTATCCCTCATCCGGTCTCTCAGTCCGATATTAACGCTATGGTCACACATAGCCTAAAGAACAGACAAATTTCAGCATACAGAGGGCGACGCCTTATCAAAGACCGTACCCCTCCTATATTGATCAAGTCTCGTTCCCCTCAGACTATAAGAAAGGGAAGTTTCCTCTATTAAGTGGAACCACCTCCCCAAACCAGCATATCGCCCACTTCCAAGCAACATGGCAGGAAACGACAGCTGATGGGAGACTTCTTCTCCACGACTTCACCGAGACCCTTGATGGCCTGGAATTTCAATGGTATGTATGACTTCTTCCAAACTCGGTGCATACATAGGAGGAGATAGAGAAACTGTTATATCAACGCTTCTATGAGGTCAAGAGAGAGGATCAAACCATCGTGCTTCTCACCTTGACTCAAGACCCCGATGAGCCTGTAGATCAGTTCATATCAAGATGGAGAACTCCCACCATCCTAATCCTATGCTCGAGAAGGAAGCAGTCTAAAATTACGTGCAGAATATGCGACATGAAATCCCTTTACATGTCGAGGCCTCCAATCCAACCTCCATGTCTGAGTTGATCTCTAAATCAGTTTGCATAGAAAGTTTGTCACGCCATCATGGTGCGGCACGACAACCATCTTCAAATTCAGTTAGTAACTAGGCTAATGGTAGCTCTCGGAATAACACACCGGGCAGCCAACAGAAAGAGGTAATCAGTCCAGCCATCATGGTCACTGATTCAAAAAAGGCTTCCCCCCAAACTTTGGACCTCTTTAAAGGGGTAACCGTGGCAATAGTAACACCCCAGGTTGGCAAGCAACAACCGTCATACAACAGGGTACCTCCACTGACCAACTTTGATCAGAAGGATTATCTCTCCAGGCATAAGAATAAGGTCTATCCCTTCGAGAAGGAATGGGTCCCTGCATTGTTCCAGTTATTATTGGAGTAGAATATGATCCAGCTTTCAGAAACCAAGTTCCCCGAGCAATCTGACCTTAAAGATCAGGTGAATTATTGTGCTTACCATCGGAGAATTAGTCATCCTACGGATGAGTGCTACATGCTGAAGGACCTATTTGAGGCTCTGATTCCGAAGGGTCAGATAAAGCTTGAAGACCTAAAGACGGCCTTCAGGGCAGTTGAAGCCTCCCATGTTGTAACCATCAAGGAGAAGGATGAAGTGCCGGAAATTCTCTACACCTTCTTCATTATAATGCTTTAGGAAGGCATAATCACACCGAAACAGACAAGGCAACCCCTTTTCCTTATTAAGGGGACAAAAGATCGTTGGTGTCCATACCATCAGAAAAGAGGTCATTACTTGTTAGAATGCATAGCTTTCCTTGACACATTCACAAAGAATATGTGGGAGTATTAAGAATTCTACAATCTTCCCGTAAGTGATCCTCAAATGACTTCCTCATCGGGGCAAGAAGATCTCACAACTTAGGACCTTCCCATCAATGATTCAGACGCTGCGAAACCCTCAACTTCGCAGCCATGGATGATCAACCATGGCCGAAGCAGACTCAAATCTTTGAGGCGAGGAGCAGTTCATCAAGCTAAGGTTGTTTGCCAGCCCAGCGAGACGAATCACACATTACCTCAAAAAACCAGAAAAAGATGGGCACCAAGGGCTACTCGTCGAAGAAACAAGACCTCTCAACCCATAGTTGAGCAGGAATTTCTCGGGCCCCTTCTTCTGTTGCCAACTTTGCTAGACTTTAACCACAGCACGATCCTTTTTCCTTCTTCATTCTGTCAAGAAGACGTCTTTGTGACATCTTCCACTCAACAAACTTCCAATGACGGTGACGACATTAAAAGCACTCCCCAACGGTCTGATTAAGAGAAAGACCTAAAAGATCCCATGCACCCGTCCAATCCTGGTTATAATGTAAAAAACTGCCAAGATCGGTTGATGAGGGGAATGACCTTAAAAGTCCCCCACTTTCCAACCATTCTCCACCTTCTTCTCCTGCTTGTCATTCTCTTATGTCTTCTGTAGGTATGACCTTGATGTGCCCAGACTTCGAGGCTCTCGACTAGGAATTCGAAGGAATCAATATAAATAGGATGCAGCAGAAGAGGTTGAGAAAGACCCTGGCGTAGGCAGCAAGATTCTTAACAATTGTTGATGCTTTGACAGTTAAAGCTAAGGCAGAGCCACCTTCATCAAAGAAGCGCAAGAAGTCAAAGCTAAAAAATCCCCAGTGGCCCCCTGAGTCAGACTTCGAGCGGAGATTGAGAGAATCAAGAGGACAAAGCTTCTATTATCAGGAGGCTTACCACATGAAACAAGTTTGTGTAGAATCGGCTGGCTTAGAGCAAACACTCCACGCATCCGTATAAATACCGTATGCTTCGTACAAAGACACTCTTCATATCATCATTACTTAACCTCAATTCCCCCTTAACGTTCAAAACAAGCCTCTCCAACCTGACGAGTTCACCACATTTGAGGTTGACCTTTCCGTCACTCAATTCGAGGAAGGTGTAGAAATTATGACCCACTCCGGACCTCTATCAAAGGTAGAAATGTCAGGATCATAGGTCTCTACACTTGAGGTTGATTAAAAAATCTGTGAGAACAATGATGAAGAACTGCAAGAGGCTCAAGAAGAATGGGAGGAAGGTGGTCAGGTCACAGCTCATGAACTTGAGGAAATAAATCTTGGAGACAAAGAGAATCCCAAACCCACTTTCATTTTCGCGAATACATCTCCAGGAAAAAAATAAGATTTCACCGCCTTCTTGAAAGCAAATCGAGACGTCTTTGCTTGACACTATCATGAGATGCCTTGGTTAGACCCTCAAGTAGCAGTTCACCATCTCGGCATCGATCCAACTATCAAACCAGTCAAACAGAAGTCCAGAAGGTTCAGGCCTGACCTCGAGATGCAGATAGACGCCAAAATAGAGGTTTCATCCGTGAAGTCAAATATCAGAAATGGCTAGCAAATGTCATTCCGGTCAAGAAAAAGAATGGTCAAATCAGAGTGTGTATTGACTTTCGCGATTTGAACACCACCTGTCTTGAGGATGACTTCCCGTTACCATTCACCGAGATGCTCATTGACTCAATAGCTCACTGCCAGATCTTTTCCTTCATGGACAGATACTCTGGGTATAATCAAATAAGGATGGCTCCCAAAGATGAAGAGGCGACCGCATTCTTAACTCCAAAAGGGGTCTTTTGTAACATAATGATGCCTTTTTTATTAAAGAATGCTGGGGCGACATATCAGAGAGCAATGACGACCATTTTCAAAGACATGATACACAAAGAGATGAAGTATTATGTAGCTGACATGGTGGTAAAATCTGAAGAGAAGGATGCTCACATGAAGGACCTTGAAAAAGTATTTGAGCAACTACGTCTTCATCAACTTAAAATGAACCCGCTGAAATGTTCTTTTAGCGTGCGCCCCAGAAAATTCTTGGGCTTCATCACCAGACATCGAGGGCTTGAAGTTGAGCCAGTTAAGATCAAGGCAATCCAATAAATGGTGTCACCCTCTACACTGCGAGAACTGTGCTCTCTTCAAGGGCAACTGGCGTACATTCGCAAGTTCATCTCGAACCTCTCAGGTCATTGTAAACACTTTACACATCTACTAAAGAAAGATACCCCATTCATCTGGGATGAGGCATGTCAGGCAACCCTTGACGACATCAAGCATTATTTGCTCAACCCTTTAGTGCCCTCTGCACCGGTATTGAGGAAACCCCTCATTCTATACGTGACTGCTCCAGACAAGGCACTCGAAGCATTATTGGCACAAAACAATGAAGAGGGAAAGGAGACTGCATTATAGTAGCTCAGCCATAGGATGCAAGGAGCCGAGAGGAACTATCCCCCTATTGAGAAGATGTGTCTAGCTTTGATCTTCGCAGTACAAACACTCCACCATTACTTGCTAGGTCATGAAGTGAAACTTATTTCAAAAGCTGATCCTGTAAACTTTCTCATGACACGTCTATATTTGTCAAGACACCTTATCAAGTGGGCATTATTGCTGATGGAGTTTGATGTCACTTATGTCCCACAAAAGGCCATCAAGGGCCAGACCTTGGATGACTTTCTAGCAGCACACCCCATGCCGACCGAATCTCCTCTATCAAGCGACCTCCCTGATGAAGAAGTATTATGTGCTGACTTTGCTCTTGTGTGGGAATTATACTTCGACGGAGCCTTCCAATCGGAACGAGGAGGCACTGTAGTAGTATTCATGACTCCTACAGGAGGAATACTACCACTTTATTTCTCTCTCGCTCAAGCCAATTCCCATAATGAAGCAGAATATTAGGCCCTTATAATCGGACTTGAGATAACTTTCGATCTCGACTTGGAGCAGCTCGAGATCTATGGTGACTCTGAGTTGGTTATCCGACAGCTCAAAGGGATTTATGTGTAAGAAAAGACACCCTCAAGCCTTATCACGATATTGCAAAATCGTATGTGGGCCAATTCAAAGACGTATCTCTGAGTCACATCCCCAAGAGGCTAAATTCACAGGCTGATGCACTTGTGAAACTCGACGCCACAATTTAGTTGTCCTCATCAGGACCCACACTTGTTTGGGTGGCATAATGGAGACATATCGAGCTAAGAATTGAAGTCGATGTAAATGACGAGAGAAATATCTTCCCCGAGTGTCCTCCTTATCTATTTGGAGCACTTCTATCGGCCAAATAAGTAATCAAGATCGAATAAGAAATAACACAAATTTGAGGAGCTAAGGGTCAAAATCAAGAACCACAATACTTTCACCCAATATGCACAGAAATTGAGCAGGTCGAAGATTGGAGAGACCCCATTACTAGTTTCTTAAAACATGGCAGGCTCCCAGAAGATCGTGTCGAACGTAACAGTATACATCGAATGTCCACCAAGTATACCCTCCTCGAAGGTGATGTTATCTTTAGACGGTCATTTGACGACATTCTTCTGAGATGTGTCGACATCCAAGAGGCAAATAAGGTGTTAGAAGAAATCCACTCAGGCATTTGTGGGTTGCGCTAGTCTGGTTCTAAGCTCTATGAACGAATACGCAGGTTGGGATACTATTGGCCTTCTATGATCGCTGATCCTTAAGCTACGTTGAAAAGTGTCAGGTATGACAAATACACTCCAGCCTCCAAAGCCCTTACACCCTATGGTTTCGTCATGGCCGTTCTCACAATGGGGTATGGATATCGTAGGGTCCATTGACCCCCCCTTCCACAATGGGCCATGTTTTCATCCTAGCTGCAATAGATTATTTCTCTAAGTGGGTTGAAGCGGTCCCCCGTAACCAAGTTCCTGGGACAGCGGTGGCCTACTTTGTTCGACATCATAGCATATACCACTTTAGAGTGCCCCATCAGATCGTATCTAACAATGGCCCTCAATTTAGGAGTCATCACATTGATCACCTAGTTAACCAGTTCAGTTTTGAATGGAGGTACTCGACTTTGTAACACCCTCGGGCGAATGGATTTGATGAGGCTTTCAATAAGACTCTATGCAATGTGTTAAGAAAGTCAGTATAAAAAACAATGAAGAACTGACATGAGAAGCTTCCCGAAGCACTATGGGCTTATCACACTACTATACGAAATCCTATTGATTCCACTCCTTATTCTCTGGTTTATGGCTGTGAAGCAGTTTTCCCTCTCTAAATACAAATCCACTCATTGCGAGTAGATATTCACCAGGGAATAGCCGAAGATGAGAGAGTCAAGCTCCGGTATCAAGAATTGGATGCACTCAATGGAAGAGGCTAGAGGCTCAGCAGAACCTTGAACTCAACCAAGGGAGAATGAAGAGGGCTTTTAACAAGTCTGTCAAGATCCGCTAATTCACCCTTGGTGATTTAGTCTTAGCCGTCAAGAGGCCTATTGTTATGCATGGCCGGTTTAAAGGGAAGTTTGAGCCTAAGTGGGAAGGTCCCTTTATAGTAAAAAAGGTCTCACCCAATGGAGCCTACAAACTAGCACATTCTGGTGGAGAGGAGGCAATGCCCCCTATCAACGAGCGATACCTAAAGAAGTATTATCCATGATGGGTATTCAAAAGAAAGGGACTCAACATGAGAACAAGCAAGACAGTCCAAACAAAATGCTATCTCCTTTTGTTTTTCATGCAGTAAAAATGAGTTACAAGTTACAAGAACTCATTACTAGGGAGGTTACAAGTCTCTGCATCTGGTTACAAACCAAAAGTTGTGCTTTTTCTACTGCATCTGATAGTCAGAGGACGGTTACAGGCCAAAACAAATGCCTGTTCCATGAGGAAGAAGCAAACCCACAAAAGGAAAGAGTTCCTCATGAAGAAGAAGTGAAACCACTTAGAGAGTTATCTTTAATGCATCTGACGAGTAAGACTATGGTTACAGGCCAGAAGACAAAGCAGAGCCACTCCAAGAAGATAGCCTCAGTCCATCCTAGTTGTATGTCAAACATACAAGCTAGATACCTCATCTGACGTGTATATCAAACATACGACGCAGGATGCATTCGATGTGTATATCAAACATACAAGATGGGCTCCTCTGGCAAGGAGCCGATGGAAAGAACACCTTGTTTACAGTGAAGGCCCTTCCACAGAACAACATGGACCCCACTGTCGTATTGCTGAATTTTGATTCCAACAGGTACCATAGCCCACGCCACATCCTTCATCACTCTTTGTCGGTTTGTGAACATCGCCGCGTGAAGCTCATAGCTGAACGTTGCAAACCCCGCACGTGACTTATCGACACATGTGAATGTCATTCTCCAGACCGTGATAAGCCACATCTGCTGATTAACATCGATTGAAGCCAGCGCCAGCTGGGTCTTCTTAAAGTCAGCACTGGTTAGCGTCGGCTACTTTGCTTGAGGGTCAACGCCGATGGTGTTAGCACTCAAGTTATTAGTGCTGGTTGCCTTAGCATCAGCACCACTTTCGATTAGCACTGGCTACCTTGTTTAGGGGTCAACGTCGGTTGTGTCAGCACTCCAAGTCATCAGCACCGGTTTTTTGAGCGCTAATTACACTTCTGATTAGCACCGTCCTATCATGACTGTTCGCCTCCCGAGACTCTTCGTTTCTCAAAACTTAAGTTTTCGCACCTCTTTAATGGTCACACACTTTTCAAGAACTGCGGTTCACCTCCTGCAACCGTATGCCTTCCCCACGATGGTTCACCTCCTACAGCCGTATGGCCCACCTCCCATGGCCATTTCTCTTCTATCGAAAAAATTCTAAAACTGTCTGGAAACCCCTTAAAATACCCCTGGAAATCCCTCAAGACATGCGAAAATACTCACTGATGTGTTTCCTACCTCTTCCCTAAAGAAAAACGATAGCTGGAGCCTCCTCTACTTCCCTGAAAGATTCTCTAAAAGCTCTCCTTCCCCCCCTACTCTCTCTGCAACTTCGCTAAATTCTGGGCAAAGTCCGCACGCCGAAGGTCTTCTTTGCAAAACCCTTGCTAGATACTGCTACCTGCCGAAGAACCTTCCCCGCAGAGATTGTTGCTGAAGTCCCACTGCACGTCAGAAACTTCAAGCGAGCACTCTCTCCTCACTGTTAAAGAAAGCTTGTGCTTAAGTTTTTTTTTACCTTTGGTGAAAATAAAGGAAAACAAGATTGTACCCCCTTATATAGACTACACTACCCTCGAATGCCCCTAACAAATTGGGAAGTCCAGTTGCGTCATAGAGAAGCCAAGAGACAACAAGCAGGGTTTACACGAGGCCAGAGGTAACTCTCATCAATCCATCCCCAGTGCGGAGAGGATTTCCAAACAACCCTAGTGCCAGTTGACTTAGCTCCGGGCATTTTCCAAATCCATCCCCAGCACCGGTTGACATAGCGCTGGGTGGATTTCCAAACAACCCTAGCGTCAGTTGACTTAACATCGGGTGTCTTTTCAAACACAACCTTAGCATCGGTTGACTTAGCGTCGGGTTTGTCTCCAAAATGACACTAGCACTAGTTAACTCAACGCCAGTTGGCTTCAGATAATATCACGGGTCATTCACAATGCCAGCTAAACAATGCCGGTTGTGCTAAAACTCACTGCCGATTGTGTTGTGAGAACTCAACGCCGGATGAAAATTCACAACAAACCATCAGGTCTACACTTGGCGCCGCCTGTATTTCAAGCAGTGTATGCCCTACCTGTATCCCTAGTGAACTTGCACCCAGGCCGGTTCACCTAAACTGTGGCCTTCCCAATGGAGTCATGAGATGTCCCTCGTCCTCTAGGAGTCACACCCATACTACGGCCCATCATCCTCAATGAAGTTAGGGTCATTCTCACCTCCCCAATACCCTGTGGGTCAGCTTCACACTAAGCTACCTTTTTCCCAAGGAGTCGGGTTACTGGTCATAAGTCTCATCTTTCACACCAGAGAGTACCTTACCCCCTTAAAAACAACAACAAGGTCCACTTCTGCTGGTCATCCTTCATCAGGTCACCATTTCCACCTAGCCCTCAATTTGTGAATTGTCTTAGCCATGTTATCCCTAGGGAGTCAGATTACCGTCCACAGGCCTATTCCCCATAGAGCTCCACCTACATGGCGATCCACACAACGGTCCATGCTGCATGACCCTACACTGCACAACCCTGGTCTAGATGCATGAACCTAAACTCCGTGTCCAAACTATAGGACCTCAAACTGTAGCAAAGGACTAGTTGCATGACCTTTAACTGCATTGTCCTAGTTGTATGACTTAAAATTGCATAACTATGGTTCTAGCAGTGCGACCTAAAACTGCATAACCGCGATCTGAACTATATGACCTTAAACTGTAGCAGATGTTTAGTTGCACGACCATAAACTGCATGGTCCAAACTATATGACCTTAAACTATAGTCTACGTCCCAGTCGCACGACGTTAAACTGCACAACACCATGATATGAACTATATGACTTTAAACTGTAGTGGAGGTCAAGTTGCACGACCTTAAACTTCATGGTCCTACTTGTATGACTTTAAAACTACATAACCACGGTCCAATTATGTGACCTTAAACCATAGTGCATGACCTAGCCACACGACAATAAATTATGTTGCCCAGGTCAAAGAGGCATGACCATAAACTCGCCCCAACATACATGCACACATTTTTACATGCAGTTTCACGCATGTCTTTCCCAACCTACATGTTAGTGCGCGTGCATCACCTACATCATCCCCCAGTGAGTCTCACCCATGCTTACAAAACGATGAACCATCTGATCATTTGTACTTGGTGTAAGTTAGTGGTTTCCCCAAGTGAGCCAAACCACCACCATACTCACTCCATGGCCTTCATAGACTGCCATCCATTACCATTATCCTTCTCCAGTCCTGGGTAAGTAAGTAGCCCAGTCGACGTCCTCCTCTAGTCCTGGGTAAAAAGGTAGCCCAGTCGACATCCTACTTCAGTCCTTGGTGAACAGGTAGCCTAGTTGACATCCTTCTTCAGTCTTGGGTGAATAGGTAGCCCAGACGATGTCCTTCTCCAGTCCTGAGTGAATAGGTAGCCCAGTCGACATCCTTCATCAATCCTAGTTGAACAGGTAGCCCAGTCGACGTCCTTCTTCAGTCAAGGGAGAATAGGTAGTCCAGTCGACGTCCTCCAGTCTTGAGTGTGAAGGTAGCTCAGTCGACATCCTTCTTCAGTCCTAGGTGAGCAGGTAGCTTAGTGAACATCCTTCTTCAGTCTTGGGTGAATAGGTATCCCAGTCAACGTCCTTCTCTAGTCCTAGGTGAGTAGGTAGCCCAGTCGACATCCTTCTTTCGTTCTGGGTGAATAGGTAGCCCAGTCAATGTCCTTCTTCAGTCTTAGGTGAATAGGTAAGCCCAGTCAACATCCTTCTTTAGTTCTGAGCGAGCAGGTAGCTCAGTTGACGCCCTCCTCTAAGTCCTGGGTGAACAGGTAGCCCAGTCGACATCCTTCTCCAGTCTTAAGTGAGCAGGTAGCCCAGTCGATGTCCTCCTCCAATTCTGGGTGAACAGGTGGCCCAGTCAACAACCTTCTTTAGTATTGGGTGAAAAGGTAGCCTAGTCAACATCCTTCTCTAGTTCGGGGCGAGCAGGTAGCCCAATAAACTTCCTCCTCTAGTCTTGGGTGAATAGGTAGCCCAATCGACATCCTTCTTTAATGCTAGATAAACAGGTAGCCTAGTCGACATCCCTCTTCAATCCTTAGTGAACAGGTAGCTCAGTCGACATCCTTCTTTAGTCTTGGTTGAACAGGTAGCCCAGTCAATGTCTCTCTTTAGTCAAGGGTGAATAAGTAGCCCAGTCGATGTCCTCCAGTCCCGAGGTGAGCAGGTAGCCCAGTCGACATCCTTCTCTAGTACTGGGTGAATATGTAGCCCAGTCGACATCCTTCTCCAGTCCTAGGTGAGCAGCTAGCCCTGTCGACATCCTCCTTTAGTCCTGGGTGAACAAGTGGCCCAGTCAAAAACCTTCTTCAGTCCTGTGTGAAAAGGTAGCCTAGCCAACATCCTTCTCTAGTTCTAGGTGAGCAGGTAGCCCAATCAACGTCCTCCTCTAGTCCTGGGTGAATAGGTAGCCTAGTCGACATCCTTCTTCAATCCTAGATGAACAGGTAACCCAGTCGAAATCCCTCTTTAGTCCTTAGTGAACAAGTAGCCTAGTCGACTTCAGGTCTGGGTGACAACATAGCCCAGTCATTATCCCTTCTTCAAGGACCTTCTCCCCATGCATGGAGTGTGCTTGCCTTCTCCTCGTCTTATAGACCTCCTCCCCATGCATGGAGTGTGCATGCCTTCTCCTTCTCTTAGAGACCTCCTCCCCATGCAAGGAGTGTGCATGCCTTCTTCTTCTATTCGAGGACCTTCTCTCCATGCATAGAGTGTGCATGGCTTCTCCTTCTCTTGTAGACCTCCTCCCATGCATGTAGTCTGCATGCCTTCTCCTTCTCTTATAGAACTCCTCCCCATGCACGGATTGTGCATGCCTTCTCCTTCTCTTATAGACCTCCTCTCCATGCATGGAGTGTGCATGCCTTCTCCTTCTCTTATAGACCTCATCCCCATGCTTGGAGTTGCCTTCTCCTTCTCTTATAAACTTCCTCCCCATGCATGGATTGTGCATGACTTCTCCTTCTCCCTCTCTCCCGGAGGCTAGGTGACAAAGTAGCCCAATTGTCATCCTTCCAAGGTAAAAACTGTCAAAGCCAAGGCAGAACTTGCTAGAGACTTCTGCTCGCCTAGCCAACACAACTAGAACTTTGGGATCGGCTAATAGAAGCTGCCCTGACTGGACTCGGTAGATGAGACCAATAGTGGTACTCTGATGGTCAAAAGAAAACCTGGTATAGCAGCAAACAAATGCTGCCAAAAAATTCTTTTCTCCCCCTAAAGTCTCCATGAACGGACCCGCGAACAATGCATCTCAATGTCTGAACGGCCTGTTACACCATTATGTGAATCTCCTCGGCATTCACGTGGTCATGTGGCTAGGAAGGAAAAAAGTAAAAGTCAAAGGAAACTTTCCAAACGATTGTCCTTCTCGCTTCTCTTGAAGCACAACATTCGGCGAGGCAAGATGTTTGAATATATTTTTCATCACCGCGGTCCCTGGTTGGAATCAGGTCAATAAAGCCTAGGAAACAATGGTAAATTACTGACAGACTCATAATGGTCCTAGAATTGTTCAAGATCGTCATCAACACTTCAAAATACTACCTACCAACTTTCATCACGATCAGACATGTCTAAGGCAGTGAACACAAAGAAACGTTTTCAAAACATTGGCCTCTAACACCCTGAAACGGACCCTACAACTGGAGCTACAAATTTGGAGACTCAGATCATTATGAGACCACTCTCATTGGTTCTGACACGGCCGAAAACCTCTATGGCCAAGTTTCGGTTTGATCAGACACTCTAGAACAAAGATATGAGCAAAACATTGAAATAGGAGAGGTCACAGACTATTGCCGTATGGCCTTACTGCATCAAAACACCATTAAAGATGGTCGTTTTTACAGTCACGGGCGGTCACTTTTGAGGTAGGTAACTCACTCGTTCCAAATCGGATCACTCCCAAATTTGGTGAGCGTATTCGTCTCATCAAGACAAACAATTCGATTTATGACATGTCCAGAGATGATATCCGAGCAGGGACAAAATCTAGCGAGAATTTTCCAATCCATGAAGAAGTTGCAGAAAATTCAGCAGTGACACGCCTCGCTTGATGAACCAAATCATGATGCTCGCGCAACGGATCGACGCAAAACCAATTCCATTATGTGCGTAAGGTTCAACGCTATCATTGGACCGAATTGCATAATGGACGATTAGATTTCATGCATAAAGCCGACAAAGTTTCTTAAATTTCGGCTGCTGGATTCCTGATTCTGGCGAAAACTCAAAAGTTGTGAAATCTTCGTTCGAGTTCCAAATCATGTTCCGATTGTTTCCACGTGATCGTGAGGACATGCTTAGTGCGCTATGATGAAGAAATAACATAAAAAAATTAAGGGAAGACCACAATATCGATCCGAAGTTTCCAAGATTCAAACAAATTTCAAGTCTCGTGATCATGACTCAAAAACATGATTCATGACTCGAAGTTGGTATCAAAACAATCGCCTTGTCGAGCCCCATTAGAAAGTAGTAATCTTTCAATCAAACAGGCATCAAAACAACCCCGGGTCAGCCAAGAAAGATCATGTAAGTTCTCGGGCAGCCACAGGGACAGTTCTAAAATTCTATATATTGTTAGACAGGGGCAAAACGGTCTTTTTGTACCCATTTTTAGAATTTATTTTAATTCAATTAAATTTTAATTTTCAGCAATTAGGTCTAATTTTGATCAATCCACCCATGTTTGGGCACAACTCTATATAAACAAGCACTGCCTCATTGTAAAACAAGACGCAAACCCTCAACCTTCAGTTGATTTTTTAGAAGATTGAATAGAAATTTTGATTCCTTACTTGAGCCTGTGAGTATGTATTAGAGAGAGAGAGTGGAGAGAGAAGAAAAGGGTCGATATGCTTTGGGTAGGTAACTTTCTCTCTCCTCCTCTCTCTTCTCTCTCTCTTCTCTCTTCTCACTCTCTTCTCTCTTCTCTCTCTCTCTCTCTTTATTTCTCTCTCTTCATCTATCAACCAGTGAGACCTAACACTAGTTGATTTTCTCTCTCTTCCTCTGTCAATCAGTGAGAGCTAGCACCGGTTGGTCTTCTCTCTTCATCTATCAGTCGGTGAGACCTAGCGTTGATTGATTTTCTCTCTCTTCCTCTATCAGTCGGTGATACATAGCACCAGTTGGTTTCCTCTTTCTTCATCTCTCAGTCGGTGAGATTGGTTTTCTCTCTCTTTCTCTGTCAGTCTGTGAGACTTAGCATTGGTTTCCTCCCTCTTCATCTATCAGTCGACGAGACTTAGAGCCTGTTGGTTTCCTCTCTCTACGTTTATCAGTTGGTGAGACCTAGCATCGGTTGGTTTTCTCTATCTTCCTATGTCAGTCTATGAGACATAAAGTTGATTGGGTTCCTCTCTCTTCTTCTATCAGTTGGTGAGACCTAACGTGAGTTAGTTTTCTCTCTCTTCCTCTGTTAGTCGGTGAGACTTAACATCGGTTGATTTTCTCTCTCTTCATCTATTAGTCGGTGAGACCTAGTGTTGGTTAGTTTTCTCCCTCTTCCTCTGTCAGTCAGTGAGACTTAGCACCGATAGTTTCCTCTCTCTTCATCTATCAATCGGTGAGACTTAGCGCCGGTTGGTTTTCCTCTCTCTTCCTCTACCAGTCAGTGAGACTTAGCGCCGGTTAGTCTTCTCCCTTCTCTTCTTCTACCAACTGGCCAGACCTAACGCTGGTTGGCCTTCATCGGTTGGCTTTCTCTCTTCTTTTATCAACTGGAGAGACCTAGAGCCGATTGGCTTTCTCTTTCTCGTTTTATCTGTTGACGAGATCTAGCATCAGTTGGTTCTTTTCCTTTCTCTCCCATCTTCTGATATAGTTGGTAATGTCTAGCATCGACTGCATCTCCTCTCCCTTCTTCTCCCTCCTTTCTTCCATCGTCTCTCTCCTTCTGTTTGTTCCCTTCTACTTTTTGACCCCTACTCTGCTACTCTCTTGTTCGACCAAGAGGGATTGAGGTTAGCATCTCATGGCAATCCTGTCGTCGGGATGTAATGTTGTTGCGTCAGGTTTGCTTGGCCCACTTTACTGCCATGACAGATCGACCATCATGCCTAGCTAGTCGATATTGGCAATAACATCTAATAGTGCTCCTGTGAGCCAGTCTAAGTTACCAAGCCCATTTCATCACCACGTTATGTCAATTATCCACCAACCTATTCACTGCCCTGACCTTCTCTCTTGCTCGAATCCTTCTCTTCCCTACGTCTTTCTTTCATCTTTTTGAATACGCATTCTTACATACGTTCATTCAAGAGGAAAAGGGTGAGGTATGACCCACCTGTCCCATAACGTTTACCATATATGTGTGTGATTGCAAAAAGTAGAAAATAAGAAGAATACGAGCCAAGGGTGGTGATTCCAAACCAGTTTTATTACTGGGGCGCTTTCTTCATGATCTAAGAGGGCGCCCAAGCGAGTTAGCCAGAGTAAGTCCCGTACCCACCTTTTAAATTCCTCTCTCACCTGTTGGGAACACCTGCCCCCATTTTCGAATAAGGTTCCTGAGAGAATGATTTCACGAATGTCCCAGGTCTCTCCCTAAACCTGTGACGCGAGTTGCCCGATCCCTCAGGGATCCTGATGGCGAGATTGAGGCACCTAACCAGCCAGCTCGAGTAAGTCCCGAACCCACCTTAAATTCCTCTCTCATTGGTTAATCCACCCGCCCTTGTTGTTGAGCAAGGTTCTGGAGAGAGCAATCTCAAGTCCTAGGTTCCCCTGAAACTCGAGACGCATATCGTAAGATCACCTAGATCCGAAGGGCGAGATCGAGCACCTCACCAGCTTGGCAACTGCACTGGGGACTTACTACCCCTTAGTTGGATCATGCTTGTTTGACTAAGTTTCTCATTTTATTTTTGTATCTTCACTTATGGCTTCCGGGTTCTGTAACCCATTCATCCGGATTGGGGATTTTCTTATCCCCACATTCATGAGTGTCCCCAGGTAACAAGTTCTTTGAACTTTGTTCCCAATCCTCCTTTTGAGCAAAGAAACAAGGTCTAACTCTCAGGTCTTAACCTGAATTGGCATGAGAAGGGACCTAAAAGTCCCTAACTCCCTGTCTCCTAGCTCTAGTGGAACCTCCACCAAGGCCCCTTGCATCGGCAACACTTCTGTTGCCGCACACAGCACCGACCCTGCCACCGGCAAGTCACTTGTCGAGGTATGCCGGAAGGCTATCCAATCCCTTTCTGAAAAAAGGCAAACAAGTTGTCATTGCTTCTGTGGGTTACCACAAGGCTACCCCCCACATTCTTGCACCACCATGAGTCTTTATCCTTAGAGGCTTGACACATCGAGGCAGAGACCCTGGGGCCTCCACCTCTTGCACACACCATAAGGCTTGTCGGTCATCCACTCGAGACGCACCTCGGGGCAACCCTTATGTTTCCTCGAGTCAGCATCTAGGATCAGACCTCCCAAGGCTAAGCCCTGTACACATTGTTCATATGCATCCCACTGCTTCGGACAACGCCGTCATTATGCCAACCCGGGTGCACAGGAGGTGACCTTCTCTCCCTCCTACCCAGCACACAGAAGCACACTCTACAAGGGAGAAGATCCCACCTGTTCTCTTACGGACACCTGCTCACAGTTCTCGGCGTCCTATGGCCAGACCACTTGCTCGAGCCTAGGCTGACCCCCAAGTCACCCGTGATCCTTCTACAAGGGGCGCACACGCATTTCCATCACAGACAGCCCCTCGCCCTCGACTCAGGAATCCTCATGAGTCCACCCAGCTCATGCCTGCTCCTCCTTCTTTCAGCAAAAACCTCTAGCCTGGTACTCCAAGACCTTACCTAAGAGAACCATCCTCCAACGTCGTCATTTTGGTCGTGTCTCTGGATCCCACAAGAGAGTTCGAGGCAAAGACCTGATGGAAGATCGAGTCCTTTATCTTCCCCGACACAAGTTAAATTCAGTCCCTGACCCTCATCCATTTCCACACTTGATGGAGATAGCCCTCTCTTGTGAAAGAAGAGCAGACCTGCTACAGTCCCCGATCGCAGTTTTGGTGCGAGGTCCATCAAAACCTCAAAGCTAAACGTGATTAGGGTTTACGAATTCTGACAAAGGAAGTGACTAAGGCGGTCGGGGCACCCAGCACTGATGACCTTCTTCCCATGAATCCCTTTTACCCTTTTCAAATGATAAAGCCTGAAGAACAAGTCTATGAGCCCTGCACTGTTGTGAATGTTGAAGAAAATGACCCAGCCACTCAGTAGCCACGGTCCAAGACTGTTGAGAACCGATCCTGACGCGATCGGCATACAATAGTTAAGTCCAGTCAAGGCATGCTGACCCCCTGCTGATCGATTTGCCACGTGCGACCCGTCAAGTTCAAAAGCCCTCAACTGTAAATAAGGCTGACCACCTGGGAGAAATATTCAGTGTAATGGTTATAAACGAACTTGACTCGTAGGAAGACCGCATGAACAAATTTGAAGATATGGTGCACGCAATGATGGAGAAGAGTGATCATATAGGCATCGCACGACAATCAACTAACCATGAGGTCAATTCCCATCACTTAGATGGAGCACCTCCAAGGCAGTCCCTTCCCTCTGCTTGAAAATTTTGTTCCTCACCCCATCTCACAGGCAGACATTGATGCTATGGTAACCCATAGCTTAAAGAATAGACAAATGCCGAGGATACAAGGTGCACGCTTTATCAAAGGCCGTACCATTCATATATTGACCAAGTGTTGTTTCCCTCAGATTACAAGAAAGGGAAGTTTCCCCTATTCAATGAAACCACCTTCCCGAATCAGCATATCGCCCACTTCCAAGCAGCATGTCGTGAAACAATAGCTGATTGGAGACTCCTTCTCCGTCAGTTTGTTGAAACCCTTGACGAACGAGCTTTTCAGTGGTATGCTCAACTTCCCCCAAACTCAGTGCACACTTAGGAGGAAATGGAGAAGTTGTTTCACCAACATTTCTATGAGGTCGAGAGAGAAGTTCAAACCATCGCGTTTCTCACGCTGACCCAAGATCCAGAGAAGCCTGTGGACCAGTTCATATCAACGTGGAGAAATTTCGCTGCTCTCCATCCCAATCTTATGCCTGTGAAGGAAGTAGTTCAAACTTATGTGCGGAACATGCGATCTGAGATTGCTCTACATGTCGAGGCCTCCAATTCGACTTCCATGTCAGAACTGATCTTTATATCAGTCCGCATAGAAAGCCTATCATGCCACCACGGTGGGTTATGACAACAGCCAGCAACTCAGGGAACAACCGAGGCAATGATAGCTCTCGGACTAACATCCGGGGCAACCAACAAAAAGGAGTAATTAGTGCAGCTATTACAGTCACTAAGCCAAAGAAGGCTTCCTCCCAAACTTTGGACCTCTTTAAGACAGCAGAGTCAACGCCTCAGGCAAGCAAGCAACAATACCCCCATCTACGAATCTTAATCGGAATGACTATTGGATCAGGCATAGGAATAAGGTTTACCCCTTTGAGACGGAATGGGTCCCTACGCTCTTCCGATTATTATTGGAACAAAACATGATCGAGCTTCCAAAGACCAACTTCCCTGAGCAAGCTAGGCTCGACACTCAGGCAAATTACTCTGCTTACCATCGAAGGATTAATCGCCCCACAGATGACTGCTTCAGTTTAAAGGATATCATCGAGGCCTTGATTCAAAAGGGTCAGATAAAGCTTAAGGACTTAAAGAACGCATTCATGGTAGCAGAAGCCTCCCATGCAGTAACCATCCAAGAAGAAGACGAAGCCCCTGATATCCTTCATGCCTTTTATGTTATAATGCTTCAAGAAGGCCTAATTACACTAAAATCGGTAAGACAGCCCCAATGCCTTGCCTAGGGAACTGAAGTTCGTTGGTGCCCATACCATCAAATATGGGACCACTACCTGTGGGAATGCACTAGTTTCCATAATATACTCGCAAAGAAAATATGAGAAGGTTAGAAGTCTTACGACATCCCAATAATTACTCCCCAAACCATTTCTCCACTGGTGCGAGAGGGTCTTCCAACACAAGACTCGTGTAAAAATGATTCAGAGCCTGCTGAACCCTTAGCTTCCGAGCCATGGATGGTCCACCATGGACGAACTAGACTCAAGTCTTTAAGGAGAGAAGCAGTCTCCCAAGCTAGGACTATTCACGAGCCTAGCGAGACGAATAAATCACCACCACAGAAAACTAGAAGGAGACGTCACTAAGGGCTACTAGCCTGAGAAATAAGATGGCTCAACTGCCAGTTGAGCCGGAATTTCTCAGGCCTCCTCCTCCACTGCCAACCTTACTGGACTTCATTCCTGGCACGATCCTCCTTCCTTCCTTTCAAGAGGATGTCCTCGAGTCATCTTCTCGTTAGAGCATGTCCAATGAGGGTGATGTCGTTAAAAGCACTCCTGAACGTTATAAGCAGGGGAAAGACCTGAAAGATTCCCTGCACACGTCCAACCCTCAAGATAACGTAAAAAGCAGCCCAGATAGGTCTGATGAGGGGAACAACCTTAAAAGTCCTCCACTTTCTAACTGTTCTCCTTCTTATTCTTCTACTTCTCATCTTTCTTCTCCTTTGTCTCCTGCAGGTACAATCTTGAAATGTCCAGATTTCGAGGTTCTTGACAGAGAACTTGAAGGATCCAACATAAGCAGGACACAAAGGAAGCGGTTGAAAAAGACATTGGCCCAGGCAGCTGGATTCTTAACAGTTGCTGACACCACCATTGGCAGCTAAAGCAAAAGCAGAGTCACCTTCTTCAAAGAAGCACAAAAAGTTGAAGCCAAAGAAACCCCAGTGGCCCCCTGAGCCCGACTTTGAGCAAAGATTGAGATAATTAAGGGGGCAGAGCTTTTGTTCTCAAGAGGCTTGTCATATGCTGCAAATCTCAGGAGCATCACTCTTCACGGGGCAAATGAGCCTTAGATCCGGGAAGACATTGCAAGCTCCACTGCAGAAGTAGGGTATCTTGAAGTTTCCTGATTCGCTACTTCGCCCTAATCCAAATACCGATTTGCCTATCATACATATCCCTAGTTTCCTTCCTAATCCAAATACCCCAAACAGTCCACCTATTCTCCAATTCCCTAGGATACCTCTTACTCAATCGCTTCCAAAACCTCAATCCTCCATCACCAAAACTAAGCTCGATGCGTAATTAATTTAGTCTGCAGACCAAAATAAACCTCTTCCACTCAAACATACTTCTCAACCCAGTATACCACCCAAACCAGTGGAAGGACTAAGAGCAGAAAGCCATGACCAGGAAAAGGTGAAATATGATGTGATAGGACATCTGAGGAAGCTTCCAGCCCTTCTCAATATCTACGATGTCGTCATGATCTCTAAGGATTACCAGATGGCTCTCTCGCTAACTCAGAAGTGTATGAGACCAAAGTAGAATACATTGACGTGGACCCGGTGATTTTAGGAGGATGTATGCCAATCACCTTTTCAGAGGATGATCTGCAATAGGAAGAAAAGTTTCAGAATTGCCCTCTCTTCGTGACTGGTAAATTACATGCATGCCCCATTAACCGAATTATGTTGGATGGAGGTTCGAAAGTTGACCTTATCCTGAGGAGGATCCTTACTCAGTTGGGATTAGGGTCGGAAGATCTTAGTCCAACCCACGTCACAGTTCAAGGGTTCAACTAGTCAGTAGAGAAGCCGGTTGGTATAGTTCACCTTTGTTTTAAGATCGATGTGCTGAACAATTATGCTTAGACATCGACACTTATTACAATATTCTCCTCGGTCGGCCATGGCTCCATGACCAGGGAGTGGTTCCATCGACATTACACTAGCGCTTCAAGTATAACCAAGATGGGAGACAACATACGGTCTATATTGACAAAAGACCGTTTCCTGTAGCTGAAACTCACTATGCTGATGCTAAGTATTATTTCATAGATCTAGTGTCGCCTCAAAAGCTGAACGATGGGAATCACAAGTCTACAATGAAGACAACATCTTCGCCTCATGAAGATGTTGAGGATGTGGGGAGAACATTGGTAAACATGTTCAAAGAGGAACAAAGGCAAGGCAGATATCACCCTCTAACTCCTATTCATTCTAGCATCCTAATAATCATCCCTTAAGAAATTTTGTCTTCATTTAAAGAGGATTCCTCGCCCTCTACCCCAAGTTCTCAGCCACCTTTGCAAGAAGATGAACCAGAGGTCATTCCTCAGATTGAGCAAGTCCTGGGGATAAAATTCCTAGATCAAAAGATTACTTATACGTCGGAGCATCAAAAAGTCGTGCACATTCCATTGCACTCTTGAAAGAAGAAGTGGCATGTCAACCACTGTGAAATATTTTTCAAAATCCAGTTGTTATAAGCATAGAGGATGCTCGTCAGACCACTGACCAACCACAAGTTTCACACTTCCTTGGTTTGGTGGGAGGAGATCAGTTTGAGAAAGGATAGTCTTCTTTCCCTCAAGAGTAGGATCCCCAAGCAGAGTTAAGGTGAGAAGTTCACAGTCTCCAGAGCCAATTGGAGGTTATGTGTATTGCTTTAAAACATCTCAAGGAGTTCGTGCTTGAGACCAAAAGTTATGATGGGTTTGAAGTGAATGCACCACTAATGGAGGCCAAAGCCCCTCTCGATTGGAATATCTATAGTGACCAGGCTCATCAAATGATGAGGAAAATGAATTATGTGCCCTTGGCCAATCAAACATTAAGAGGAGAAAAAACAATGACTCCCCATTTCAAAATCATGGAAGCCGCAGCAGCCCGTCATGGGACTAAACAAGGCCTAGGGTATTAGCCCCTTGAGACAATAAATATGTCGAGAGATGTTTAAAACCCAAACAGAGCACATGGGTAAGAGGAGAATAAATTCATGCAGCAAAGTCATTCAGAATAAGAGAAATACGAATTTTATTCATGAGTTCAAACTTTTTATAAGTGACAGCAAAAGAAAAGACATTTTCAGAAATGATCAATTATCTTATTGATCTTTGCACTGCATGTTACAAGAGAAGTCTCGGTGTCATGGACACGCTCCTACAGTTCGCCCACAATTTGAGTCTCCTCTCCCATGGCCACAGTTTCAGACTTAATGGTCCGAGTGAGTTCGGACAAATTTGCAACCAAAGAGTCCTCCATGGCCCTTCTCTGAATCATCTCCTTCTCAAGTTCAGCGAATTCCTACCTTAATATGCATCTCCTCTCTTATTTTGATCATCCTCTTGAAGTAAGTTTGTGCCTCCCTCTTGACATCCTGTTGATGGCTAGTCATACTGGCCTTCTTCTCATTGCAGGAATCTATCTCCTCACGACGACGTAAGATTGACTCCTCTATGGGGGCTAGCTTACTGGTCTCGACTTCACGATGCAGTATTCCCGACCGTCAGCTCTCCAGCTCATTTAGGGATGCATCAAAGTGGGAAAGGGCTTCTGGCCGACTCCCAACCACAGTAGTCGTGCAGCAAATTCTGTCAGTTTGGCCAAAGCCTCGCACAACTCATTGAAATGCAGCTCCCTTAAGCTCTGAAGGCCTGCACAAAGCATGCTTGCAGTTATACCCGAAACCTCGCTAAAAATGGGCCCAGATGATGCTGTTGGGATTACTATTGCTGAAGAGATTTCGACATCAAGGATCAGGCTTGATGACGTGATAGCCGTCTGAGCCACCTGCTCTTCTAAAAATGACGGCAAGCTCCATAGCTTCATGCACCTCAAACCCAGAGGTAGCCCCAGCCTCGACCTGTCAAGATTCTTCAATACCAGACTCATCGCTTTCTCCCGCACCTATGAGGGGCTCCAATTCTTTCTCAGCGGGTTCCAAAGAAGCCTCCTCCCCTTGTTTCTCACCTTCCTGAACTGCCACGTCAGTTTTGGCAAGATCAGGAATTGCCTCTTCCCTTTGGCTTTCATCGATCGTCGATCCAGCCTCAGCCATGGTTCCTTCCATCTGGCCTGCGCCCTCAACAACTAGAACCTCGATCATAAAAAGCTCAACCCCATCATCTTCATGATCTGTACATTCGGGGGCAGTAGTCTCTTGTTACTAAGGGGCATCACTAACCATATGCCATTCTCCTTGAATTATCATCCCTGCCTCAGTCGGGGCACTAAACCCTTGAAGCACAAAAGCCAGATCAGCATCAAATTCCCTTCCTAGAGCAACTGCTCCAGGGCCTTCAGCCTTGCTTGTCTCTATGGGAGCTGGATATGACTCAGGAACTACCCTTGGGCTTAGAGGCACCTCCCCAAGCTCCGGAGTCATTTCCCGGTCGGAAGCAATAACAATGGGCTCAGAAGGGCCGGAGTCGTTTTCTTTAGTCTCTAAAGAAGAAGAAAACAATTTAAGAGTGATAGAAAATGGTGGAGAAAGTACAAAATGTGACACTGGGGGAGTTGCTAAATGATCGGAGGAGGAAGACCTACCTCTTGGTTTCTAGATCATAAGAAATTTGGCACCCCTACGTCTTTGGGTACGCCTACCAACTTGAGTTGGTGCACGAGTGCTGATAGGGGTGGATTGTTTCCTTTTCTTTCGCCGCTCTGGAGGATGGGTAGCTGCTACAGAGTTCTCTCCTTGAGAAGGGCCTCCAGCCAGTCTACTACGAGGACCACTCCCAATCAGCGTGTTCAAGTCCTAAATGGGATGCCCCTCATGACCTGGGACCTTTTGCCCCTCACTCCAATCGAAGATGGAACCGAGCTTGTAAAAAATGCTCCCAATTTTCTTCTTCATGGCCAAGTATTGTGGAAGAGTATCATCAGCTGCTATCTCTCGAGAAATTCAAAGAGACTCACAATTCAAAGGATATCCCAAGAAAAAAACCTCGGCATGAGCAGCAGTATCCACCATCCTTCTCAGTTTGATCTCTTGGCGCCAGTTAGCATGCTCCCCTTTACAATGGTGATCTTCATCCCAATATCCCTTGCAGGTGATCCTTTGCATATGCCTCGGTCACCCTGACCCTTCTGCTAAAGTGAGGTATCACATACTTGCTTATCTCTGTCATCTCTAGACATGTGGACCAAGCACTCCGTATCTGTCCTGATAGCCAGCACTCACGAAGAGTCCCAAGCTCTTACGTTTTCCCCATGTTTACCTTGCCTCGGTACTTTTAAAAAAATACGGAGAAGGGGCAGCTTTGATCAAGCTCATGCTGATGGGTGAAACAGTTGAGGGAAATACCCTTCCAATCTGGCATTGAGGGGAAAACTCCCCCTCTAATGCTCCGGATGAACATGAGATCCTTAATAGTAGTAGGAGAGCCATCCAGCTCCTTCCCCAACTCATCAATGAAAGCACGATCAGTGAAGTTCCCAACTGGAGATGGGACCCGCCGCATAATCAAGGAGTCATTCCCAAATAAACCCCGAGATTCCCCTAAGCTATGAAAGATAGCCTTTTGGCCAGCAATCCTCATCAAGAAAGGCCACACTTTCTCTCTCGAGCCTAGGATCTTGACATAAGTGGTAGGGAAATAGGCCCCTAGCCACCCATGTACATAATGGATGGGGAATGGAGCCTTAAAATCCCAGGGAACGCTACGCCTTCGACAATGCCATTCCCTCCCTCCATGCCTTTATTCCTTTCTGCGAGAGATGACCCCTAATCCATGGTATATATTGCACAGGATTGATTGAGCAAGGGAGTAATTACACCCTCTTGCAAGAAGTTGCCTGGACGAATGTCATCTTCCCCTCCAGGGAGCACAAATTTGCATTAAAATAAGGCCAAATATGCAGCCAAGACACGATCGTCAGTGGTCTCAAGTTGATACATGGGAGGTATCCCCTTTACTTTTCTTTTCCCTCTTGGAGTACCCAGACTACCTTCAGGATAGTCCCCGTAAACTAATTTCATCCATTCGGTGAAGGTTACACGACCATTACTAGACTGAGCATGAAGTTTTGGGGGATGAACTCGTCATACATGACCCCAATCAGCGGAAGGCCCCCAATAAAATGAAGATCTAGCAAAGAGATTCTTGCTTCCCCATGCTCGAGGAGCCAGGTGTTGCTAACGTGGCTCCATTCTCGAGAAGTACCTTGATAGTGTTGGATCACCGATCATAGTAGCTGGCCGAGCACTGAACTGCTGCCAGCAGTGAAGCACGTTCGAGAATGCTCTTATATGACACTAACACTCTGGTGGTCCAAGAAGTGTATCCCTTTAGATATGGGTGCTCCTCATATACTCGAAGGCCCTTATCCGACCATATTAGCCCCTTTGTTTTCACCATTTACTTTTCAAGGGTGGGCAAGTTTTCCTCAGAAGTTATGTTCCTATGCATGCAATGGAGAAGCGTCACCCCTTCTTCGATACCCACATTGCCATCATTATCACTCTAGACTTCAAAACGAACCGGATCGGTGATGAAAGTGATGTTAAGAGGCCACTCCAAATTGCATACAGGCGCAGTGAGCCAAATGGGCTCGCCCCTCACCATGCGGGTCACCTCGATAAATTGAGGTACCCTACTCACCAAGAAATAACTGGTGCACAAAGCAGACAGTGCCGATAGAAGGCCCTTCAACACACCATAAACAAAATCCTTGAAACGTTGCTCAACACCAGATGATACAAATAAACCCATACCAAATGGGAAAAATACTCTTCAGCATGGCACTCGACTGCCAAATGTGCTTGATTCTTACTAACGAGGTCCGTACAAAATCCTCAACTTCAAAATCATAAAAAGTCTACACGAGAGTAAGGACTTCGACAAGATCCCTCAAAAAATTATCTTCTTCCCTTAAGTCTCCATAGATGGACCTGCACATTGCATGCAAACGTCTGAGCATCCTAGTTGCAGCATTGTGTGAGTCTCCTCGGCGTTCATGTGGTCTAGTGGCTAGGAAGAAAAAAGTAATAAAGCTGAAGGAAATTTTGAAATGTTGTCCTTCTCGTTTCTCTCGAAGCATGACATTCGGCGGGGCAAGCTGTTTGAACACATTTTTCAGCACCTTGGTCCTTGATGCGGAATAAAGAGGAAGCAGGTTAATAAAGCCTCAACATAAAGTGGAAATTTTGACCATCTCAAAATAGCCCCATAGCTGCTCAAGATCTTCATAAGCAGTTGACAAGGCCATCTGCTATGTTTCATAGTAATCAAACATATCTAAGGCAGTGAGCACATAAAAATAGTTTTGGCAAATCCGCTTGCACCTTGGAATGGACCCCATAACTAGAACTATATTTTTGGTGCATCAAAAAGCTGTGGGACCACCTCCATTGACTCTGACACGGTTGAAAACTCCTATCGATCAAGGTTTGGCTTAATCAGGCACTTCAAGACAAAGTTATGGAAAATACAAAAATGGGGTGGGCCGCACACTATTCTTGTGTGGCCACCTTGCAGCAGAACACCATTATAGGTGGTTTTTTCTACAGTCGCGGGTGGTGACTTTCGAGGCCTATATCTCACTTGTTCCAAATTAGATCGGGCTCAAATTTTGTGAGCATGTTCGTCTCATCAAGACAAGTGTTTTGACAGATGGTGTACCTCGTGATGATGCCCAAGCAGGGAGAAAAACTAGAGAGAAGTTTTTGATCCGTGAAGAAAGTTTCAGAACATTCAGTAGCAACACACGTCAATCCGATGGTCAAATCACGACACTCTCTTGCCCGATCAATGCGAAACCAATTGCATTATGTGAGTAAGGTCTGAGGCTATCTCTAGTTCGAAACTCGCGTACCATGAATAGTTGGATTTCACACACGAAGGCGTTGAAGCTACTGTAAATTTCGGTCGCCGGATTTCAAGATTTCGACCAAAACCTCAAGACGACGAAATCACTGTCTGGACACAAAATCGAGCAGCGTTTGTTGCAACGTGATTGTGATGGCATGCTCAGCGCGACTCAAAGAAGAAACTGAACAAATACATCAAGAAATAAGTACACTATCGATCCAAAGTTTTCAAGATTCATCCAAAATTCAAATCTCATGATCATGGCTTAAAAACATGATTCATGACCCGAAGTTGGTATCAAATCGATCGCCATGCCGAGACCTACAAGACAATAATCATCTTTAAATCAAACAGGCATCAGAGCAACCCTAAATTACTCATGGAATATCACGCAGGTTCTCGAGCAGCTGCAAGGGCTGTTTTGGAATTCTACACTTTGTTAGCCAGAGGTAAAATAATCCTTTTGCACTATTTTTAGAATTTCTTTTAATTCAATTAAATTGTAATTATCTTCAATTTTAGGTATTTTTTAGGCATCCACCCATGTTTGGGCCCAAATCTATATAAACATGCAAAACCAAATTGTAAAGATACATACACAATTCTTCAATATTCAGTAAAGACTTCATTTTTGCTTGAGTTTGTGGGTGCGACTTAGAGAGAGAGAGAGGAGAGAGAAGAAAAGAGTCGGTACCCCTCAATAAGGTAACTTTCTCTCTCCTCCCCTCTTTCCCTATCCTCTTTTCTCTTTTCTCATTATTATCTCTCTTTCTCTCTCCTCTTTTCTCATATCTGCCTCTCGTTCTCTCTCATCTCTTCTTATGCATATCTCTCTTTCTCTGGTCTCTATCTCATCTTTTCTATGTCATCTCTCCCTTTCTCTTTCTTGCTTTCATCTTTATCTCTTTCTCCCTCTTCCTCCATTGGTCTATCATGTCTCTGTTCTTCCTTCTTTCGTCCATCCATCCAAGTCGTACCACTTGCCTGGTATGATGTCTTCTTTCTTATGAGACACAAGCAGTGCGTTGGGTCTTAGCCTGAATGGTGGGCGGGGTCTTTGTCAAAATCCCCTCTCTCTCTCGTCCTAGATAGCAGAAGTCCATCATCGTCTGTGCTTTCACTGTCCTCCCACTTCTGACTCAGCTGGCAAAGCCTCAGTGCCGTCAGTATCTCTTTTTTCCTCTTCTAACTCAGTCGGTGAAGCCTTAGCGCCGCTTAGGTCTCCTTGCCCCTCTTCTTGTATCCCAGACAGTGAAACCTCAGCATCGCCTGAGCTTTCTCCTTTCTCCTGTCTCAGACGGTAAATCCTTAGTGCCACCTGAGTTTTGTCCTTTCTTCTGTCCCAGATGGAAAAACCTTAACACTGCCTGAGTTTTCTTCTCTCTCTTTCCCCTAGCCTAGCCAGTGAATCCTTAGTGCCGCTTGTATCTTTCCTTCCCTCTTCTTCAGTCCCAGCAGATGGAGGTTCATTGTCGTCTATGTCTCTCCCTCTTCCTTCTCTCTCTTACTCCACTCTATTTCTCTATCCTTTCTTCCTCCTTCTCTTTATTTCGCCCTTATCCTCTCTTGTGCTCTTTTTTCTTCTTTTTCTTTCCTCTTCTTTCTACTCATATCTTCTTCTCTTTTTATCGCCTTCTGTCTCATATCTCTCTGTCTGATCTTTCTTATTTCTTTTACTCTCTCGTTTGATCAAGAAGGGTTGAGACTAGCCTTCAATGGTAGTCCTATCATTTAGTTGTAATGTTGTTGTGCCAATCATAGTTACTATGCTTGCTTTATTGCCACGACAGATAAGTCATTGTGTCTAGCTAATCGGTATTGGTACAGGCGTCTAGTAATAACTCTATTGAGCCGATCTGAGTCACCAAGACCGTTTTACTGTAACAACAAGTCAGTTACCTACTAGTAAGGTCATTGTGTCAGTCTCACTACTCGATCAAATTCTTCACACCCCAATCTTCATCCTCTCATTCTTCTCATCTTTTGAATGTGCACGTGTGTACGTTGACCTGAAGGCAAGGTGTGGTCCCATAACCCACTTGTCTTGTAACATTTTCCATATGTGTGTGATTGCTGAAATAGGAGAATACAAGCCAAGGGAGGTGATTTCGAACCAGTTTTACGACTGAGGGGCTTTCTTCGTGATCTAAGAGGGCACCCACACAAGCCAGCCCAAGTAAGTCCCGACCCACCATAAATTCCTCTCTCATCGATTGGTCCACCTGCCCTTGTTGTTGAGCAAGGTTCCCGAAAGAGCGATCTCAAGTTTCGGGTTCCCCTAAAACCCGAGATGCGTGTCACCAGATCACCTAGATTTGAAGGGAGATATCAAAGCACCTAATCAGTATGTTCTAAGGCAGCAGCAGAGACAGTTTTGAATTCCACATATTGTTAGGCATGGGAAAAACAATCATTTTGCACCCATTTTTAGAATTTATTTTAATTCAATTAAATTGTAATTATCATCACTTGAGATAGTTTTTGAGCATCCACCCATGTTTGGGCCCAATTTTATAAAGATATGCTAAACCTAATTGTAAAGGGTTCTTCCCCTGATCCCCTCATACTTTCAATTGAACAAAAAGTTCGTGCTTTTGCTTTGATTTTGTGGGTGCATCTTGGAGAGAGAGAGAGAGGAGAGAATAAAAGAGTCGGTACCCTTCGATATGGTAATTTTCTCTCTCCTTCCCTCATCTCTATCTCTTTCTCTCTCCTTCTCTCGTCTCTATCTCTTTCTCTCTCCTCCTTTCATCTCTATCTCTTTCTCTCACCTCCTCTTATCTTTATCTCTTTCTCTCTCCTTCTCTCGTCTTTATCTTTCTCTCTCCTCCTCTCATCTCTATCTTTCTCTTTCCTCCTTTTCTCTCTCTTGCTTCCTCTCTCTTTTCTTTCTTCTTCTTTTCTTATCTTCTCCCTCTTCTTCTCTGAACATGCATGATTGTGGCAGAGCCATGCATGTCATCGTCTTCCTTCTCTTTCTCTAACACACATGGCGATGGTAGCGTTGTGTATGTCCAATTCTCTCTCTTTCTTCTTCTTCTCAATCTTTCTCTTTGTTTCTTTTTGACTGAATGTGCATGGCGATGACAGTGCCATGCATGAACCTCTCTCTATTTTATTTTCTCTATCTCACACACGCAGCGATGGAAATGTCGTGTGCGTTTTCTTCTCTCTCTTCTTCTTTTTCCTCTTCTCCTTATGTCTTTATTCTCTCTGCTCTATCTTTCTCTCTGTCTGAGCCTGCACGGCGATGGCAATGCTGTGCATGAATCTCTTTTTCTACCTTCTTCTCTCTGCTCTATCTTTCTCTCGGTTTGAACCTGCACGGCGATGGCAATGCTGTGCACGAATCTCATTTTCTACCTTCTTCTCTCTGCTTTATCTTTCTCTCTGTCTCTCTGTCTGAACATGCACGAAAATGGCAACACCGTGCACGAATCTCTCTTTCATTTTTCTTATCTCTCTGACACTGACGGTGGTGACAGTGCCATGCGTACCTCTTTCTTCTTCTCTTTCCTTAATCTTCTTTTCTCTTTCCTAATCTCTTTCTCACTGTTTCCTTCTTTCTTCTTCGGCTCTTTCCCAATTTCTCTCCTCACTTTCCTTTGCCCTCTCTTCTTTCCTTTCTTCTCTCTCTACTTTCCTTTCCTATTTCCTAAAATCCTCTTTCATTCTCCCTGTCTTTCTTGCCTTCACTCTTATTTCTTTTCTCCATCCTCTCCAGTCGTGCATGACGATGCTTATCATCGGGTATGACGTTCTCAGCCTTCCTTTATCTTATGAAAATATGCGCAGTGAGTCAGGCCTTAACACGAGTGGTTGGTCGGGCTTCTGTCTAAATTTTCTCTTTCTCATGTGGTGCACGACGATGCTCATCTCCGCGCATGACTTTCATTTCTCACTCCTCTCTCTAGCATGGACAGCGGTAGTCCATCGTCGTCCATGTTATTTCTCTCTCCCCTTTCCTCTGTTATGGACGATAGAAGTCCATCATCATTCATGTTCTTTCTCTCTCATCTTCTCTCTATCCTAAACAGGAAAGTCCATCGCCATCCACATACTTTCTCTCCTCTTTCTCTATCGTGGATGGTGGATGTCCAACGCCGTCCGTGCTTTTCTCTCTTTTCTTTCTCTCTTCTTCTCTTCTTTTCTCCCTTTTCTATTCTTTCTCTCTGTTCTCTTCTCTCTTCTCTTTTCTCTTCTTTTCTCGCTTCTTGCTCTCTATTTTTTTTATCCCTTATCTCTCTCTTTCTTCTTCTTCCTCCTTTCTCATTTGACCAAGGGTTAAGTCTAGCACTGACACGGTACTCTCGTCGTCGAGCAGTGCTGCCACCATGCCGGACCATGCCCATCTTGTTGCCACATCGAACTAGCCGTTGTGTTAGGCTAGTCGGTGTTGATGTTCTATCGTCGAGTAGTATTGTCATTGTGCCGGTCCACGTTACCATGTCTGTCAATCATCATGCCAATCTAGCCAGTGTGCAAGGCTAGTCACCCGGTCAAATGTCTCTTTCTTTCCTTTTTCTTCTCTCTTCTTCCTTCTCCCAACCCTCATCTCATCATTTCTTCTATTTTCTCCTTTGAATGTGCACGCCTTATTTACATTCACCCAAAGACAAGGTGGGGTCCTTCGGCCCACTTGTCTTGTAAAATTAACCACGTGTGTGTGATTGCAGAAACATGAGAATACAAGCAAAGGGAGGTGATTCTGAACTAGTTATAGAACTGGGGGCCTTGCTTCGTGATCTAAGAGGGCGCCGACATTAGCTAGCTCGAGTAAGTCCCG
>NW_006499563.1:6254393-6306691 GCF_000471905.2 Amborella trichopoda | reverse complement strand
AAGAGTTTAAAAAAAATCAATGAGAAGAATGACCCAGATATTCACGTCAATGCGTATCTCCTCTCCATCTGAGCCTTGCAGAACATGCCTAACCAGTTGATGACCCTGTTTTAACAAACATTGACCGATGAGGCTTTAACCTAGCATCGGAGAATAATGACCGCTCAACCACGCATAACTCCAAACGAAATGTTCAACTAGTTCGTCTCTCATTACCGTGGGTCGACACTAAGATCTCTTTCACTGGGCGAGCTCAATGGAACTAAACAAAACCCAGGAGAATCCTTCGAGGATTTTATTGGTCAATTCCGCGTGGCTGTAATGCTGATCATCAAATATCCACTCACGAACCCAGCTAAAATCTCCATGGCGTTGGAAAATGCAACTCCTTAATACAAGACCTTCTTTAGCCAGGGACTTATCCCCCACTCTTTCGACTCCATGATCGAGAGGGTGGCTCGACATGAAAGGGTAAGAGGGACACCCCTCAGCACTGGGCCCCATAACTAACCCATCACAACTCCCTCGAATAAAAATCAGAGCAAGGACAAAGGGGAAAGCTTTCGGTCAAGTTAACAAAATTGTCGTTAACAGACCGGCTCAGGGTTCAGCCACCTAGCACAATAATTGGAATCAAAATTGAAGGGGTCAGCCTAGAGCTAACACTCAAAATAACAATCGAATGTGAGAGGACAACTTCCATCCTCTCAAAGACCCATTAGAAAAAGTGTTGAAGTTACTCTTGAAGAAAAACATGGTTCAACTCTCCCCATCATTTGAACCACCATTTAAGGTTAAGGATAAGAATAGATGGTGCCCATGGTATAGAAACCATGCCCATGATACTCAAAATTATTTCTACTTGAAGCGAGTGATTCAAGGGTTGATTAATAGGGGCGACATCGTTGTCGCAACTGGAAATCAACCTGTTGAAGAACCTAATCAAAAGATGGGTATCTTCAAAAACCCTCTCTCTAAAAATACAGCCACAACGACTGAAGAAATGGGAGCTCCGACTAACTCCAAGGCGGATGGTATCATTCACATGATTGAAAACAGGGATAAAGAAGATGACCCCAGCCAATTCATTTGCTTGGGATCATCATCTCTAAGAAGTTGAAGAAGATCTTTTGAGTCTTCTTAGAGGAAACTCTTCGTTCCCGAACTCTGATGATCTGCTTAAGTGGGACCAATATGACGAAGATGATGCCCTCGAGATTGACATGTTCAAAGATGATGAAAGGGGATCATGTTCCAAACAAGGGGCCAACACCCTGAGGTCTCCCATTACTCTTGCTAGGGCTAACCCTATCGAGCTCCAGGCTAGCGAAGTTGATTCCTTAACCTGAAGAGGTCGAGTATTCAAACCCATCCAATTGATGGTGGACACTCTTGATGAAAGAATGGGAGCCACTTCAACAGCCAAACCACCAGCAAGGGCTGCAGATCATGAACCTAATATAAGAACTCAAGGATTCGCAACCATTTATGATCTACCGACTCATCTCGGGAAGATCCAGGCTCAAATCTCCATCTTGGAGCTGCTTGCAAATTCGTCGGCACATAAGGAAAAAATTGAAAAGGTTCTTGCTAAGACCCACATCTCGAGCAACACACTACCCGATGAGTTGTGCTGTATGATCAACCAACTAGTGGCACCAACGCCAATCATGTTCACAAACAATTACATCCCGGCCAGCTTCAACCACTTTTATGTCCAGCCTCTTCATATCACTATTTTCATGAAAGGATATGAGATAAGGATAGTGCTGGTTGATAATGGGGCATCTCTGAATATATGCCCTATGAAAATAGTGAAGCAGACAGGCAAAACCTAGATGACTTCAAGCCGTGCCAATGAACTATCGCCGCATACTACGAGACCATGAGGCAAGCTGAAGGCATGTTGTTTCTCACACTCAAGATCAGTCCTACTATCCAGGTGATAAAGTTTTACGTCTTAGACATAAAACCTTCATTAAACATGCTGCTAGGTAGACTGTGGCAACATGAGAACCTCGAGCTCACCTCAACACTCCATCAATGCCTCAAGTTTCTTATTAAAAACGGCATCACGAAGGTATGTGCTGAACCTGCTTCTTATTCCAATTCTAGCATACATAACGGGAAGCTAGTCGTAGGGGACGAGCTTAGAGAAATCCCACTCTCTTCCTTTGAGGAAGCCGATTGTGCCACCTTACGCCTCGAGGCCGGCGACCCTGTTCCTCAAATTTTGCAAACATCTACATCGATGGAGGACATTATCCAATGTCAACATCGATACTGCTTCAGGTCCCTTGAAGCTTGGCACATGCTCCTCTCCCAAGGCTTCCAACTAGGCCAAGGCTTGGGGAGTCACAGGCAAGGCATAACAGAGGCGATTTCTGAATCACCCCAAGAAAAAACTAAAAACGTAGATCGAAGAGGACTCAGATGGTCTCTCATTTTATTTGAAAGCCGGATGAAGCCTTCAAGTTATCCAGGCTTTGAATCTGGAGGCATTCAAAGCCTCGATCCTCTCGATGCCCGTCCTTCAAAATGGCCAAAAGTGATCCTCGAATCCCCAACAAGGGAGAGTCCATCTTCCACATCTCAGTACACACAGGAATTGGAAATTGAAGACCTTTTCGTTGACCTAGATTTGAAGGTATGCACAATCAGCTCTGACACAGCCAAGCGTGCTCATCTGCCTACTCAAACTCAGAAACGGAATTGATCGATCACTCCTCTATCTCGAGAATCACTAGAAGCATACCAACGGCACCTCCCAGTCCTGGTGCCAAAAAATGGATAAGCGCAGGGTGTCCATCTAGCTGTCCTACGAGTCTGGTCCCCAACATTTCTCTCCCGAGTCCCATAAGGGACACCTTTTCCAACATTTCAAAAACCGTGGAAAATTAAATACATGATAAAGCTGATAATAATGAAAAAGAGTTTTAAAAAATAGCGCTCACTCAAGATAGCCCAATAACGTTGCATAATACCTAAGACGATGAATTGGACGACCAAGATGAAGATCAAGAGAGTCAAGAGTCTGAAGAAATCTTTCAACCTGAGGAACTTACTTCCTAAGTTGAGAAATTGAAGAAGAGGTTCGATGGTGATCCAACGGCTATCATCAAAGAGACGATTGACGTAAACCTAGGAACTGAGAAGGACCTAAGGTTAACCAAGATTGGAACCTACTTATCTTCTGAGGAGTGGGAAAATGTTATTTCCTTTCTCAAGGAATATTGAGATGTCTTCACTTAGTCATACGATGATATGCTAGGGCTTGATCCCACATTGGTGCAACATCACCTAGTATTCAACGAAGGGGCAAGAGCTGTAAGGCAGAAACTCCGACGTCAAAAGACTCACCTAGAGCTCAAAATCAAAGAAGAATCAACAAACTACTCAAGGCAAGGTTCATTACTCCCATCGATTATTTAGAATGGTTGGCAAACATAGTGGTCATACCCAAGAAAGATGAGAGGATTTGAGTGTGTGTCGACTTCCGAGACCTCCACAAGGCTTGTCCAAAGGAAAACTTCCCGTTACCAAGCATAAATGCCTTAGTCGACAACACTGTGGGGCATGAAGCTATGTCATTCATGGACGGCTTCTTGGGTTACAACCAGATCCTCATGGTAGAAGTAGACCAAACCATTACTTCATTCATAACGCAATGGGGAACTTATTGTTACAAAGTCATGCCCTTCTGTCTCAAAAACGCAGGAGAAACTTATCAATGGGCAATGACTAGCATCTTCCACAATTTAATACAAACCATTATGGAAGACTATGTCAACGACATTCTAGTCAAGTCAAAGACCAGATCTGATCATCTCACAAACTTGAGAATCATTTTCGAAAGACTCCGGAAATATCAACTCAAACTCAATAACCAAAAATGTGTCTTTGGAGTTGAATCCAGCAAATTACTAGGCTTTATAGTGAGCCAAAGAGGCTTCGAGGTGGACCCATCCAAAATACGAGCCATCACTGAAATTCCTCCTCCCCTGAATATTAGAGAAATCCATGGGCTTCAAGGTTGCATACAAGCCATAAGGCATTTTATATCACAACTGACAGATAAGTGCGCACCATTCAATAGACTACTTAAGAAGAACACCCCATTCATATGGGACATTGAATGCCAAGAAGCGTTCAATCAAATCACTCACCAAACCTCCCATCCTTAGTCCTCCTGGGCTAGATAAACCCCTGTTCCTATACCTGTTAGTGAAAGACAAGACCATGGGGGCAATGTTAGTACAATATAACGATCATGGAAAAGAACAAACTAAGACATTATGTCTTATCTCATTCTATCAAGCTCATATAAAAAATTGACCCACTCAAGTACCTAGTGGACAAGCCAGTCCTCAACGGATGTTTGGCGAAGTGGAGAATGCTATTGAGCCAGTTCGAGATTGAGTATGTCACTAAAAAATCGGTCAAAGGACAAGCCATTGCTGACCACTTTGCTGAACACGCACTGCCAGACAATATTCCCGTCCCGTTAACATGGATCTCCCGGATGAGAACCTCTTCACAAATGAGGACTCGATTTGGGAGTTATACTTTGATGGTGTAAAGAACGACTACGGATCAGGTATAACAGTCATACTACGCTCACTCGAGAAGATTTTAATGCCAACAACCATCGGATTGAATTTCTCATGTACTAATAACATTGCTGAATACAAAGCCTTGATAGCCGGGTTTGAGAATGCCAAGGGATAGAAAATTCAGCAAATACGAGCGATTGCTGACTCCTTACTCGTCATAAACCAAGTTCAAGGGATTTGGATGGTGAAAGAAGAAAAGATCAAACCCTATCAAGAAAAGTTGGGAACGATGATTCCATATTTTAAGAAAATCACCTTTCAACATGTAACAAGAGAAAATAATCGGTTCACCGACACCCTTGCAACCCTTGCTTCGATGGTTGATATTCTTCAGAAATCACTGCATTGCCATTCTATATCAAGAACAAACATGACCTTTCCCCACTAAGGATAAAAGAACAAATAAAGAAAGAAAATGAGAACGATGGGGAAGTGTCCCTCGTGACCTAAGATGCGTTAGCTTAGGCAAAGCCATGGTTCCACGATGTTCTGTCCCTGTTGAAAGATGGGTTGTACCCTAAAGAAGCCACGAAAAAGGATAAAGAAGCCCTTCGAAGGTTTTCTATGGGATTCTTAGTAAGAGGTAATCTCCTATTCAAAAAGTCCTTCGATGGTATCATTCTACGGTGCCTCAATCAATCAGAAATTGACTAAGTACTAACAGAGTTGCAAAATGAAGGAAGTCATTCTGGGGCAGCTGCCTTAGCTCAAAAAATCAGGCACCAAGGCTTCTACTCGACCATCATGGTTGAAGTCTGTTGGAAGTTTGTTAAGAGGTGTCTCAAATGTCAACTCTATGAAGACCTCATCGATGCACCATCCGTATCCGTTTACTCTACACCGCCCGTCTGGCCCTTCGCCATGTGGGTCTTGATATTGTTGGAATGATATCATCAAATGCCTCAAATGGCCACTGTTTTATATTAACAGCTACAAAATACTTCTCCAAATGGGTAGAGGTTGCACCATTTGTTAAAATTGAAGGTCAACATTTTACCTGTTTCATAAAGAATAACATTGTATTCAGATTTGGAGTTCTAGAGTCAATCATCACTGACAACGGATCCAATCTCAAAAATGAAAAGGTCACTAATGTGTGCAAAAGGTTTGGGATAACACAAAAATTCTCCACACCTTACTACCCTCGAGGAAATAGACAAGCAGAAGCCACAAATAAAGGACTTCTCTGAATCATAGACAAAAAATAGAAGGTGGGAAAGATTGGCACAAAAAACTAAATGGCGCCATATGGGCCTACTGAACAACTGAGAAGACTCCTACTGGCATGACCCCATACTCATTGGTGTATGGTATGGAAGCAGTGCTACCCATCGAGGTTAAGATACCATCTCTCCGAGTCCTTATTCATAAAAATTCAAATGAGAAACAAAAGGTCGAAGCACGAATCGCTGCCCTTATTAATTCGGAAGAAAAACAACTACGAGCAACACAAAATATCATTGCCTTCCAGCGTTGAATCGAGAGGCATACAAAAGAAAAGTTGTTCCTCGATATTTCGAAGAAGGAGGCATGATACTCAAGAAAATCTTCTACACTCTTGCAAATCCACACCCTTTAGGCAAGTTCAATTGGGAGGGGCCATTCCTGGTTACTCGAGTGCACACAGATAACTCTTACAAGATAAAAAATCAGGAGGGGTATGAACTCAATGACCCCATTAATGCAATGTATTTCAGAAAATACTACCCATAAAGGGCTAAAAAATGTGGTGGAAACCTGAAAAGGCATTAGAAAGAAAAATAAGAAAAATAACAAAATAAAAAAATAAAAAAAACAAAAAAATGGATGTGGTGAAAAACCTGAGAAAGCACCACAGGGTAAAAGAAATAAAAAGATCGCCAAGAAGGAACTTTCGATTCAAAGCACACAAGTACAAACAAGTATTTGCAAGTTTCAATAATATTGCACAAGCAAACCTTGAGGTTGAAGACTCCTCCTAAACCGTACAGGTTCTCAACAGAACCAACTCAGAAAGATGTAGGAGGGTGGCGCTAAAGGTCGGGTATATTCAGTTCAACGTCAAACTCATGCAACGTAAAAGAGCCAAGACAGGTAACGTCTAGCCTAGTATGATGTAAAATGTCGGATGTATTCAAGGCACATCCACCCTATTCAATGTTGTTCAGGGCACAACCACCATGTTCAATGTGTTACAGGCACAACCACCTTGTTCAAACGTCTATCCTAGTATGACGTAAAAGGGTTGGGTGTATTGTCCATCATTGCATGATGCTAAACTACATAGAGGACTCTATGGTTGCAGGAGTTGAAATTGCTAATCAACATTGCTTTTCGAAATATCTTTCCCTTTTCAAACTTTTCATTATATGTCTTGTGTTATCAAAAAATTTAATTTCTTTGTTAAAATCGTAGCATGTCCCTGCTCCGGGTTTTGCTTCAAATCCCTTTCTACATTCAAAAATTTCTAAGACTTGCAAAAATGAAGCAGCTTGGACACCCTTATATGATGAACACCGTATTGCCACGATTACCACGTTGCTTCCTCGCCTCTCTATTAGGAATTGATCAGGCAAGTCTCATTCTATAGAAAGCCTTTTCCTATAGACAACCTTTGGAAACCCTATGGAAATCAAAGAAATTGCTAGGGTTAAAATTTTCAAACTGAGAAAACTCTGAGGTCAAATGGCATGGTGGATGTAAAATCCACCTCGAGTTTCAAGTCTGCATAACTCACCGATGCCTCAAGCCGAAGACCCTAGGATAAAAATGACCTAGGTGGGTGAGCATGGGAGTGCAATGACTTGAAGGGATAGTTGGTGTGCCATCTGCCCACATGACGTCAGGATGACATTCATCTTTGACATTCTTCTGCCCCTCGAAGGATTGGGAGCATCAAAGAGTCTAATGTTGCTGCTCACCTGTCCCTCAAAGGATAGGGAGTGCATGTCCGCTTGCCCCTCGTAGGATAGGGAACAACATCGTGTCTACTTCTTTGCCACTGTCCTATTCCATAAAGGACATGGAATGCCAAAGAGGGGAAACTGTAGATACCCTGCATTAAAATTGGCAAGTTTTGTGGTTTTCTTGGACCTTTAGGATCACATTGACTTAGTGAATGAAAAATCCATAGGTCACACAACTTACCCTTGGACTTAGAACCATTCTGTCAGCACCAAAACCCTGAAAATATTCTATTTTACCAAAACAATCATTAAAAATAGTAAAAAAATACATTTTAACCCAAATTTTCTCTGAGAGCTTCATAAGACGCTGAGAAAGACACTCAAACTCAAAAACATAAATTTGGAAAAGTTTTGGTTTGTGACATGGGGTGTGTCGCCCAAGTCATCTTGCAAATGCCCATTTTACCAAATCAATCAATAAAAATAATAAAAAAATCTATTTTAGCCCAAATGTTTTATGGTAGCTTCACAAAAGGCTAAAGAACACACCAGAAGTGAAAAATATCAATTTGGACCAAATTTGGATTGTGTGACATAAGGTGTGCCACCCAAGCGACACGACCTGTGCCACCATGCCATAGGCGACACGACCCGTGTCGGCCAAATTCGTGCCCCAAATTTTGATATAATTGACTTAGGATTTGTTGGTTATGGATGTATATCTTTTCCAATAGGTCTTGGGCCCTTATATATCCCTTTTTCATGGCTACTTAAGGGCAGATGAAGTTAGAAATGGAAGGGACAGACAGACTTCTTCGAAAAAAGCTGAAAACCCTAGGAAAGAGTTAGCATCAAAAACCCTAGCCTCCTGAAACCCTAACCTTAAGCCAAAACCCTAGATCTCTAGGGCACAACAACCTTAGTTATAAAACCATCTCCAGGGCACAGTCACCCTGTACATCACAGATCTACTGGTCAACATCCAGATGAGAGAGGCAAAGAGGATGCTGGCGCTGATACGGGTGAGCCCTCGAAGGCTTGAGAGTCCCGAGCCATCCGGCCTAGTTTAGTATCGTTTTCTTACTTTGTTTTACTGTTTTGAGTACATTTTGATTATTTTTCTTTAAAAAAATTGTGTTTTTGATGCTTTGGATCATGCTGGCTCAGCCATAGATCTGCTCGTTTCTAGGCAGATCTGGCCTCAGATCTGAATTTGATTTGTCCCACCTTCTCTACCATTTCATTTTCATCATTTTTAAGGTGTCAAGATCAAAGAGAACTTCACCAGATAGATCTGTCAGATTTTGCTTCGTAAACAAAACCACTCCACAGAAGAATGCTACACACCTAAAGACCTCATCGAGGAGCTGATCCAAAAGGATCAGATCAAGCTTGAAGAACTTAAGATAGAATTCGAGGCAGTAGAAGACTCCCACACAGTGATAGTTCAGGAAGAAGATGAGGCACCCAGCATCCTTCACTCCTTGTTTGCCATGATGCTTCAAGAAGGCCTCATCACGTCGAAACCAACAAAACAACCCAAGCACCATTCTCGAGGAGCAAAGGGTCTCTAGTGTCCATGTCATTAGATATCGGGGCATGACCTAAGTGAATTCTCTGACTTCCACAAGCTATTAGCGAAGAAAATGCAGAGAAGTCAAGAAGTTGGTGACGTTCTGATAGAGATCCCCAATATATCTCCTCCATTGATACAGGAGGACCCCTTGATTCAAGATTTGGGAAATGATAATTCGGCCTCTTCTGTCCCTGATAAAGAGCTCAAAGGAACCAATATAAGTAGGATGCACTAGAGACGGCTGAAAAAGACGTTAGCCTTGAGGGCTGGATTCTTAACAGTTGCTGATGCCTTAGCGAATCGAGCTAAGTTAGAGTCATCCTCTTCTACTGAGAGGCACAAGAAGTCAAAGTCAAAGAAATCCCAGTGGCCTCTTGAGCTTGACTTTGAGCAGAGACTAAGAGAATCAAGGGGGCAGATCTTCTATTCTCACGAAGCTTACCACATGGTACAAATCTCATAAACATCACTCAACATGGGGCAAATGAGCCTAAGGTCGGGGAAAACGTTACAACCTCCACCTTAGAAGCCAAATATCCAAAAGTTCCCTGGTCTGCCACTTTTCCCTTACCCAAATACCTCAAACAATTTACTCATCCTCCAACTCCTTTGGCTCCTTCCTCACCCAAATACCTTGGACAATCCACCCATCATTCAATTTCCTATGATGTCGCTGGTCCCATATACCCAGCCAACTCCTAAGCTTCAACCTCAAACATCCACTCAGACTACCCAAACTAAGCCCGCTGCACAATCCAGCTAGCCAGTAGCCAAAAACAAACCTTCTCCGCCTAAACCTGTTCCTCAGCCTAAACCTGTTCCTCAGCCTACCATAGCACCCAAACTAGTGGCCGGACCAAGAGCACAAGAAGCTGACAAGGAAAAGGTGAAATATGATGTGGTACGACACCAAAGGACGCTTTCAGCCCTTCTTAGCATCTATGATGCCCTCATGATCTCAAGGGATTACCGCATGGCTCTAGTTCAGGCTCTTTCTAATCCATTAGTGTACGAGAACAAATTGGAACCCATTGAGGTGGACCCAGCAATCTTGAGTGGATGTATGACAGTTACTTTCTCAGAGGATGATCTACATTTGAGTAAAAAGTTTCACAATTGCCCTCTCTTTGTGACTAGTGAGTTACATGCCTGCCTCATGAACCGAATTATGTTGGATGGAGGGTTAGCAGTGAACCCTATCTCAAGGAGGATCCTCACTCGATTGGGATTAGGATCTGAGGATCTCACTCTGACTCATATCATAGTCTAGGGGTTTAATCAGTCAGGAGAGAAGTCTACCGGCACCACTCGCCTTCTTCTTAAGATCGGTGAATTAAATGATTGCGCCCAATTTCATGTGATCGACACCGACACATCTTACAACATCCTTTTCAGTCGCCCGTGGCACCATGATTGGGAGGTGGTTCCATCGACATTGCATCAGTGTTTCAAGTATAGTCGAGATGGGAGACAGTATACAGTCTATGATGACAAAAGACCATTTCCTATTGCCAAAACTCACTATGCTGATGCCAAGTACTACTTTACAGATTTTGTGTCACTCCAAAAGTCAAATGAAGGTGATCACAAGTTTGTGAAAAAGGCGGAACCTTTGCCTCATGAAGATGTTTAGGACATCGCAAGAACGCTCGTAAGCATTTTTAAAGAGGAAGAAAGACAGGGAAAACTTTCCCTCTAACTCCCATTCATCCCAGTTTTCCCTCAACCATCCCAGAGGAAACTCCATCTTCGCTTGAAGAAGAGGCTCCCCCCTCTGCTTCTAATTTTGAACTACTTGTGTAAGAAGAAGAACCAGAAGTCACCCAGGTAATTGAGGAAGTCATGGGGGTAGATTTCTCTGTCCCAAGGGTCACCTACACACCGAACCATCAAAAAGTCTGTATGTCCCCATTGCAGTCTTAGAAGCAAAACTAATGCATCAGGCACCCTGAAAGGTTTTGTGTTTCCCTGATTTTATTGAAAAAGAGTAGTTAAGGAAAGGACAACCCTCTTATCCTCAAGAGCAGGATCTCCTGGCAGAGTTAAGAAGCGAGGTTCACAGTCTCCAGAACCAATTGGGGGTGATGCGTATCGCTTCAAAACACCTAAAGGAGTTCACGCTCGAGACCAAGAGCTACGATGGGCTTGGGGTGAATGCACCTCAAAAAGAAGCCAAAGCTCCTTTTGATTGGATTATTTACAACGATCGGGTTCATCACATTATTAGAATGATGAACTATGAGACAATGTTCAATCAAACATTAAGGGGAGAAGAAGCAACTGCTCCCCCATTCAAGGTCATGGAAGCTACAACGGCTTGTCGTAAAACAAAGCAAAGTGTAGGGTATCCCTCCATGTCCCTTTCCATGAAGGGGTAGAAACAATGAACAAGAGCAAGAGGAAGAGTGCAAAGAAGAAAATAAATAAATAAGAAAAGAGTCACGCATCACATTGAAGGAAAAGGGGGAATTTTATTCATAAAGCAAGGGGATATTACAATAAAAAAAAAAGGGAAAAGGACAAGAAAATAAGATGACACTGTCAAAATCGATCAATCACTTCATTGATCTTCCCTCTAGATGCTCTGACTAACGCCCTAACATGTTGGATGCGTCCCTTCAGCTCTGCCACCGTCCCCACCTTATGCTCCATCAAGGCAGACCATTCCTCCAAGGAGTATTTGAGGGTCAAAAATTATTAGCAAGCACCTTATCAATTTCTTCCCAAGATGTAGTCACTTCCTCGAACTTATCAAGCTCTTGCATCAGCTTTAATATCTCCGCCCTTAGGGTCATCACCTTGTGGTGGCAGGCGATGGCCTCCTTAGTAAGGTCAGAACATTGGGAGACTGCAACATCCTTTTGCTGCAATTGAGCTTCTACTAGTTCGTGATGGCGCATGAGTGAGGAATCCAAAGGGGGTAATTACGAGCTTTCTAGCCGTTGTGTAGTTGTTTCCTCATGCAAGGCCCTTATTCTTCACCCTTCCAGCTCGTTTACAGCATCATCAAAATATGGGAGGACCTCTAGTACACCGCTAGAAGGGTGATCTGGCTCAACTTCTGGATTGCATTGTCAAGTTCAGTAAGAGGCAGATCTTTCAGTCTCTGCATGCCCAGACGAAGCATATCCATGATTATGCTAGACATCCCATAGAAATTAAGCCTGGGCAATGCTGATGGGGCCGTTGCAATGAAAGGCGCATCGGTCTCAAGGGCGGGGCTCGAAAGGATGATAGTCATGTGAGTTGCTGGCTCTTCTCAAGCGATTATGAAGCCCAAGCTCTCATCATTTGTAGATTCAGAGGGGCCCCTAGTCTCAACCTACTCGGCCCTCACAATATCGCTCATCAGGGCTATCGTCTTTGGGCCCTCAAGATCAGCCCCTTGAGGATGTCCTGCCTCTACATCCCCTACAGTTACATCGCCTAAAGCAGCAACTTCCTACTGCTCGAGTAGCCCCTCTTCAGTCCTTGGGGCACCAGCCTCCTTTATGACCACAATCTCTCTTGGGGTTTTCCTTTCCATGACTTCACCCTCTACCTCGATGGGCATAGCAACTTCTTTAGCCTCATAGACTTTCTCCACCTCAACTGCCTCATCAAGGCTGGCCTCATCGGCTCTGTTGATCTCCATTGAGACTACGGCCTCCCCCTCAGCCACAAACGTCATTTCCTGATCTGAAGCAATGTCTATCGGTGCAGTGGGATCTGAGGCACTGGCTTGAATCTTTAAAGAGCTAGAGAAGGGCTCAGATTAAAGGGAAGACGAATCCTCAAGAGTAGAGGGCAATGCGAAAATAACAGTAGACACGTAGGACTCTGAGGAAGCAGATGGTGAAGAACCACCGGCAGACTCCCAAACAACTGAAAGTTTGGGCTCAATGCGCTTTAGAGCCCGTGCTGCAGTTTGAACCGTGGCATGAGGTACGACTGGTGTAGTCCGCTTCCTCTTCTTCCCCTTCACTTGAGAAGGTGCAGCAGTCTTAGAAGCACCCCGTCGAGAAGAGCTTGCGGCAAGTCTATTGTGCGGGACGCTCCTCATCAACTCGTTTAGATCCTGGACTGGGCGCTCCTCATACCCAGGAACCTTGAGGCCCTTCTTCCATTTGAAGATAGCAGAGAGGTTGTCGAAAATGCTCTCTGTCTTCTTCTTCATAGTAAGAAACCATGGTAGAGACTTGTCGACAGCAATTTGTCGGGGCCTCTCATTTTATTGCCAGTCTCAGAGGAAGTCAAGGGTAAAAACCTCACCCAAAGGAAGGGTTCTCACCATCATCTTTTTTCGTGTCCCTTGGTGCCAACGGTAGTTTTCCCCTTTCCAGGGATGGTCAAACCCCTAATATCCACGACCGATGATCAGCCACTAGCATTCATGGGCCTCAGTCGCTTGCATCATTTTATCGAAGTGTAGAAGCATGTACTTGTTAATCTCTGTAAACTCTAAGCATGTGGCCCAAGCTGTGTGAACATGCCTCATGAGCCATGTCTCACGATGAGTCCCCAGTTTGTCCTTCTTTCTATGGTTGATCTTACTGTAGTGCTTCTCAAAGAACACTGAGACAGGCCATCCTTCATCAAGCCCGTGCTGTCGAGCGAATTTATGAGGGAAATACCCCTCGAGCTTAGCACTATGGATTGTACAACAAGATAGAACTCAACCCCTGATGCTCAACATGAACATGAGCTCGTTATGAGTAGTGGGAGCACCATCCATGTTCTTGCCTAGTTCATTGACAAAGGCACGATCTGTAAGGAATCCAATCGGGAAGGCGACCCGGCTCCTGTGGAGGTGGTCATTGCTGAACAAGCTACGTGCATGGCAAAAAGTATGGAAGACCGTCTTCTTCCCAGCAATCTTCAGGAGAAATAGACACATTGTTTCCTCCAACACCCCAATTCTGGTATAGGTGTTGAAGAAATAAGCCTCAAGCTAGCCGTATACATAGTGGATGGGAAAAGGCATCTTAAAATGTCTCTGGACGTACAGTGTCTGCTCCTCCTCGGAGAGCAAACTTGCAGAAGAAGAGCACTAAGTATGGCACCAGCAAGACGTGGTCGTTTCGACTTTGCAACTAAAATACTGGAGGGGTTCCCTTCATAGATTCTTTACCCTTTCTCCTTGTGCTTGGACCAACTTCATCAGTGCAATCTCCGTAGAAGAATGCCACCCACTAGGTGAAGGAGGCACGTCCATTCTTAGACTTAGAGTTAAGCAACAGGTAAATTCCAAACAGCTCTTGAAGTCCAGCTGGTGGTTCTTCTTTCTTGACTTGTTCACCTCCAAAAATGATTGAGTATGAGGGCATGAACATGTCGTACATAGCACCGATGAGTGGAAGCCCACTGATGAAGTGCAGATCTAGCAACGAAATCCCTGCCTCTCCATGACCAAGAAGCCATGTGTTATTGGCATGGCTCCATGTTTCCAACAATACCTTGATAGTGTTCAAGCAACGGTCATAGTAGCCAATCAAGCACCGGATGGCGGCTAGCAGGGAAACACTCTTCAAAATGCCCCGGTATCAGTCCAGCACTTTTATGGCCCATGAAGAATTTCCTTTTAAATATTGGTGCTCCCCTTGCACCTAGAGACCAGTAAAGGACCACTTCAGGCCCAGGGTATTAACCATCCTCTTGCTTAAGGTAAGCGAGTCCCCCGCCTGAGGCCACATTCCTATGCAAACAGTGGAAGAGGCCTGCCATCCTTCCATTCCCAACTTTGTCTTCTTTAACCTCAAAGTGAACGGGGTCACTGAGAAACGTGACACTCAAGGCCACCTTGGTTCACACAATGCATTGGTGAGTCAGATGGGCTCACCCCTCGCCAAGATTTCACTGATAAACATGTTAGTGTCGAGTTCCCCTACCTGTAGGAGGTTCTTCATGTTAGGAATGACGCTTGAAGCTAAAAGCGAAGGTTTTGCGGACGTGTGCAAGTCACTGAGGGGCAGTGTTACCATCGTGCGCAAAAGGCAAGGATATCGCCTACTGCATAAATAAAGATTGACGTCGGCTATTCTATCGACATACGCTAAGTCACGAAGCTACTACAGTCTAGGTTCTCAAGGCATAGCACCGGCTACATTAGCAAGGACATATCGCCAACTGGTTGCTTAAAGTTTAACGTCAACTGGATTTGTGGAGGCCATCACTGTTTTCCAACTGATGTAGTAGCACCGTGTTTCAACCAAGGCACAACACCGTCGCCCTACCAAGAGGCTATCATCGACTGCTGACTCAAGACGCAGCACCGTGTGCAAACCCAAGGATTTATGTTGTGAGGGGCTAATGCCGCCCGTGTTCAACACTGGCTGTGCTCAAGCTATTCCCATGAGCCACAAATGTCACCTCGAACCCTAGGAGCACCGCCTGACTACTTCCACCATGACGAGGCCTGACGCACATTTCTTATGTGCTGACTAACAGCCCTTCTCCCCACAACTGTCAGGCTGCATATGGCCGTTCACTTTCCCTACGATCTTCGGTTGCTCACCAGAAAACCGTCTCCCCGCTTGCTGGAAACCAACTGTGACACCAGTTCCACTACTTCTCTACCCTGGAAAACACTTCCTCTCACAACTGCTACTCTCCCACTACTCTCAGGTGACGAAAACCCAACGGGAAACAACCGAAACGTCCACAAAAATTCCCCAGCGACCCTCTCTTGCCTCTTTCCCACCTCTCTGATATCCTAAGGATCACTGTCGAAACCTCAGTTCACCTCGGCAAGCTGCCGGTTCCTCAATTTCGGTGACGACAACTACCACGATTATTCAGGTCTTCCCCACAAGTGCTCTCGCCTCACAGCCGTAACCTTCTCCTGCTCACCAGACTGCCTGCAAACCCTCACCCAAGTACTCTACTGACATCAGATTCCTCGTCAAAAGTCCATTTCTCTCTCACGGTTACTGGTCCCAGAAGGCCAATCGACGATGGGCAGATTGGGTCAAGCTCACCGAGGCCCGAACAGAGGCTTACCGATGACCATGCAATGTCGAGCGCCAACCTTCAAATGGGATGGATAGGATCGGGGCTCAGACTCAAGGCCCAAACAGAGGCATACCATAGCCTGTGCAATGCCGAGCATCGACCTTTAGACAGATCGGACCAGGCCCAAGTCTGAGGCCCGATGTCATGAGCCCACCCCTGACCACCGTACCATACATGGCGACAAGAGATCGAGCACGGGTTCATGATCCTCATGTAACGTCTGTTGCTCATGCAGGAGCGGACTCAATGCACTCAATGCCTTTACTTTCGATAATCGAGCAAACCATGAAAATACTACAAACAAATTAAAAACATGGCAAACCCATTTATCCACAAGATATTACATTATATTCCTCTCCAAAAATTTCTACAATAAAGTCCAAGGAACTAAGGCCTGTGATTACAGAGTTTACATAAGACAGTTACAAATAGGGTTAAAAGCCCGACTACATACAAGCATTAACTCCTTCTCGAGGTGGTTGCTCTAATTCCCCAACTGCAACCCATGCTTCCGACTCTAGACCTGTTGCTCTTCGTCCACTAGGAGGGGAAAGATAGATAATGGAATGAGCTCAAAAGCGCAGTAAGAAGATCTAGTGTTATGCATCTATAACAATTATATTCATGTGGGATGACAGTTCAATCCATCAATATGAAGTCATAGTTTAGCATATATGAATATCAGGTCAAGACAACGAATATGAATATTTCTTTTAAATGAAAGTTAGCATTAATCCTTTCCATCATGAGCATTCAATCAGTGAAATCATTAACATTCAATCAATGTAATCATTAAAATTCAATCAGTGCAATCATTAACATTATATCAATACAATCATAAAACATTCCTTACTCAGAAATTCGACCATCACCCACTCACTTCCTAAACCACCTACTCCCGTAGTAGAGGCTCTATCCATTAGGCTAAGCCAATCCTATTGCTTAAGATCTCTACCATCACACTAGAGTAATCCACTTTGTAATACCCTCAACACATGCACATGGTCCCCAACGCGCAATGGGAGTTCAATAGGCCCTTAACTTCCATGGCATCAATCATATATCTCATCTTATTTCATTTCATTTCATGAATCTAGGGTGCGACCCTCTATCTTCTCCTCAACCCGTTCCTATCATTATGCAAGTTAGGGGATATGCCGACATCAATTTCCTTAATACGGATGAGTGTCCCATGGCATAGTAGGTGATATCATAATAATATCCACTACCGGTGAGTGTCCCACCGTGTAGTGGTCAATATCAATATAAAGAATAGCCCTTCATCACATTATCATAACAGTATCGACTACCGAGGAGTGTCCCACCGTGTAGTGGTCAATATCAATATAAACAGTGGCCCTTCATCACAGTATCCACTACCAATGAGTGTCCCACTGTGTAGTGGTCAATATCAATATAAACAGTGGCCCTTCATCATGTTCACGCATACAATTCATTCACATTAGTCAATGTTTCATACAGATGAATCATGTTTCATCGTATCATCATAGTATTTATCAAAAGACATTTGTTTCATAAGCTTTCACAAGGCATTTACACATAAGTCTTCTCAGTAGCATTTAACATTCATTATGAGTTCTTTTTATCAACATTGTGCTCATGGCCCCGTTTTTTTCACAAGGTGCAAATATACGACATCGTTCACATATCTTTATGGCATTCACATGACATTTATCATATAGCATTCACATGAAAATTATCATATGGCATTCGCATTTATCACATATCAGAGTAACTTAGTGTTGTGAGGAATTAATATTGATGTAGTGACCTATAACAGTGACATGCCCTTCTTGCAAGGGCGTACCACCCGATCTAAAGGGAGTTTCAGAATGCCTCAAACATGAAACTTTGAGCTAATACGCATCCCTCTACCAGGACAGTGATTCGAACGAATTTGGGTGCCATTTGATGGGTCAATAGCTCAGTACAAAGGTATTCTTAGGGCGTGGAACCTTGTTCATGTTAACAAGTCTCATAATGAACTATTTTTTGAGTTTTCATGAATAACAAGATCATTTACATGGTTGACTCGGTCTTGATATTGAGAAGCACGAATCTATAATTTCAATCTCCCATCAATCCATTCATACATTGCATTTTCATTGTATCATCCTAGCCACCATGGGTGCATAAGAGTTAAACCCACTTACTTTACCTCTTAGAGTGCCCTTGACCTCCCCTCATGGCCTTTGATGGCTTTCCTTAACTCCAAGCAAAGGCTTTTCAAAGACACAGCAGCAACAGAGGGCACACACTTGAGCTTTAGAGGGAGGAAGTGAGAGTCGAGAAAGTTGAGAGAATGAGGGAGGAGATGGATAGAAGGGAGGGAAGGGCTAAAGTACTCAAGGATTAAGTGATGGTGATGGCTGACAGGCGCGTCACTGACACGTACGACACTGACAAGTGGGGCGCTGACAGCTGTCATATCTTTCTTTTTCACGCGGGACGTTGACTCTTTTCTGCCTTCACAAGCGACGATGCTCCAGTTCATGCACGACGATAGTCTCTTACATTCGGCGATAGCCTCTTATGCGGACATCGATACCTTCATTCATGCTCGGCAATAGTCTCTTACGTGCACGGCGATACCTTCGTTCACGCGCGAGGATAGTCTCTAATGCACGCGACAATATCTTCCTTTATGTGCGATGATAGTCTCTTACATGCATGGTGATACCTTCCTTCACGCGTGGTGATAGTCTCTTACGTGCGCGGTAATACCTTCCTTCACGTGTGGCGATAGTCTACTTCCTTAACGCCGAGCGCGTGCCTCCTCTACTACACACACGGCACTACCCGACTACTGTCTCTATTGCCATGAGCGCCTCATGATAGGGGAAAAACATTTGTGGTCCTTACATCATCCCCCTTAAAAAATATTTTTTCCTCGAAATAAAACCGTTATTAAGAAAAAAGGTGGGGGTACTGCTCTCAAATTTCGTCCTCCTATTTCCATGTTGATTCTTCTCTTCAATGATACTAGCATTGTACCCATATCAGGGGGATTTCTTTACTGCATAAAACCTGTACTCTCTTGTCGAATATCCCAATTGGTCGTTCAACATGGGCCAAGTTTTCTCTGATCAGGATTGGTTCATACTCCAAAACATGAGATGGGTCAAGCTGATTTTTTCTTAACAGTGATACATGAAAAACATTATGAATGCTGGCCAGTTCAGGAGGCAGGGCAAGTCGGTATGCCACGTTTCCAATTCTTTCCAAAATCTCAAAAGGCCCATCTGTTTCGGGGTGAAAGGCGGTGCTAAAGGTAAGCTTGGTTCTAAAGCCCGACTGCAGACTTGCCCAAACCTAGAGGTAAATCTGGTGTCCCTATCAAACACGATGCTGATAGGTATACAATGCAACCTCACAATTTCTCTGATGTATAGCTGGGTTAGTTTATTCAGGGTGTAGGTGGTGCAGAAAAGAAATGAGCAACCTTAGTTAGTCAGTCCACAATAACCCAAATACTATTATGTCCTGCACTTAACCTTGGAAATCTAGAAAAAAAATCCATTGTAATGTGTTCCCATTTCCACTCTGGTATGGCCAAGGGCTGCAACAGTCCAACAGGTTTCTGAAGTTCTGCCTTCACATGCTAATATGTAAAACACTTAGCCACAAAGTGCACCACCTCTCTCTTCATGTTGTTGTTTGAACGCATTTTTCAACACCTTGGTCACCGATGCGGAACAAAGAGGAAGCAGGTCAATAAGCCTACAAAACAGTGGAAATTTTGACAGTCTCAGAATGGCCCCAGAATTGGTGAAGATCTTCATCAGTACTCCAAAAGGCCACTTGCCAAGTTTTATCGTGATTAGACATGTCTAAGGTAGCGAACACAACGAAACAATTTCGAAAAAATTAGCCTCTGGCATCTTGAAATGGACCCTATAACTAAAACTACATTTTTGGTAAGTCAAATTATTATGAGACCACCGCTATTGGATTCGACAAGCTTGAAAATCCCTATGGGTCAAGTTTCAGCTTAATCGGGCACTCCAAGACAAACTTATGGGTAAATTATTAAAAAGAGGTAGGCCGCACACTATTCCGTTGTGGCCACCCTGCACCAAAACACCATTCAAAGTGGCTCTGTTTACAATCATAGGCATTGAATTTTAGGGCCCATATTTCACTCGATTAGAGTCAGATCGTGCTCAAATTTTGTGAGTATACTTGTCTCGTCAAGACGAGCATTTTGATATGTGGTACACCCCGTGACGATGCCCGAGCAAGGAGAAAACTAGAAAAATGTTGCTGACTCAGGAAGAAAATTGCAAAAAATTCAGCAGTAGCATGCCTCACTCGAGTGGCCAAAATCATGATGCTCGCGTACCCGATCGATATGAAACCAATTGCATTATTTGCGTAAGGTCCGTGACTATTTCTATTCTAAACCTCATGTACGATGAATGATTGGATTTCACACAGGGAGGCATCGAAGTTGCTGTAAATTTCGGTCGCCGAATTTTCAGATTCCTGCCAAAAACTCAAGACGACAAAATCTTCATCCGGACACAAAATTAAGCCGCGCTTGTTGCAATGTGATCATGACGGCATGCTCAGTGTGATTCAGTGAAGAAATAGATTAAAAACATCGAGGAACGAGCGCACTATTGATCCAAAGTTTTCAAGATTCATTTAAAATTCGAGTCTCATGATCATGGCTCAAAAACAAGATTTATGGCTCAAAATTGGTATCAAATCGATCGCCATGCCAAGCCCTACAAGAAAACAATTGTCTTTCAATAAAATGGGCATCAGAGCAACCCCAGATTAGTCATGGAAGATCTCGAAAGTTCTCGAGCAGCAGCAGTGACTGTTCTAGAATTCCAATCATAGCTAAGCAAGGGCAAAACACTCCTATTGCACCCATTTTTAGAATTTCATTTAATTCAACTAAATTGTAATTATGTTCAATTTTATGTAGTTTCTGAGCGTCCACCCATGTTTGAGCCCAATTCTCTATAAACATGCAAAGCTTCATTGTAAAATCCCCTTCGGTTCATTCTTCAATATTCAATAAAGACTTCAATTTTTTCTTAAGTTTTGTGGGTGGATCTTGGAGAGAGAGAGGAGAGAGAAGAAAAGGATCGGTACCCCTTGGTAAAGTAACTTTCTCTCTCCTCCCCTCTTCCTCTCTCCTCTTTCTCTTTCTCTCTCCTATTTCTCTTTCTCTCTATTCCCCACTTTCTCTCTCCTCCCCTCTTTTTCTCTCTCTTCATCTCATCTTTAACTCTCTTTCTCTCTATTCTTCTCATCTCTATCTCTCCCTTCTCATCTCTATCTCTCCCTTCTCATCTCTATCTCTCTTTCACTCTCTTTTGCTCATCTTTATCCTCTTTCACTCTTATTCTCATCTCTCTCTCTTTCTCTCTCCTCTTCTCATCTCTATCTCTCCCTTCTCGTCTCTATCTCTCTTTTTCTCTCCTCTCTTCTTAATGCAGTTGGTGATGCTTAGCACCGCTTGTATCGTTCTCTCTTCTCTCTTCCTAACACATTCGATGATGCTTAGCGTCGTCTGTGTCCTCTCTCTTCTTTGTCTAACACATCCGAGGAAGCTCAGCACTGCTCATATCCTTCTCTCTCCTCTCTTAACACACCTGACGATGCTTGGCACCATCTATATCCTCTCTCGTCTTTGTTTAACACAGTCGGCGAAGCACAGCACCGCCTGTGTCCTCTCTCTCCTCTCTTTCTAACACAACCGGCGATGCTTAGTGCCATCTGTGGTTTCTCTCTTCTTTGTCTATCGCAGTCGATGAAGCTCAGTGTTGCCTATGTCCTCTTCTCCTCTCTTCTTAACACAACCAACGATGATTAGCACCGTCTATGTTCTCTCTCTCTTCTTTGTCTAACACAGTTGACGAAGCTCAGTGCCGCCTATGCCTTATCTCTCCTCTTCTTCTAACATAGTCTGTGATGCGTAGCATCGTCTATGTCCTCTCTTTCTTCTTTGTTTAACACAGTCAGCGAAGCTTAGCGCCGTCTTCATCCTATCATGCCTCTTCCCCCGCCACAGCTGGTGAAGGTCAAGCATCATCTGTGTTCCCTTCCTTCTCTCTCTTTTGTCACATTGGTAGGAGCACATTGTCGCCTATGCCTTCACCTTCTTTTCCTTACTCGTCATAGTCGGCGGAGACACCTCGCCGATTGAGTTTTCTTTCTCCTCCTCTTGTTACTGTCGGTATCTTTGCTCCTTCCTTCCCTCTGCTCTCATGCTTTCCCCCTCCTTTCTTTCTCTTCCTCTCCTTTTTTTCAATTATCTTATTATCCACTTATCTTACTTTTCATTCTATCTCTATGATCTCCATTCTTTCCGTTATTCTTTCGTTTGAGTAAGAGGGGTCAAGATTAGCCTTTCATGATAGTCTTGTCATCTAGCCGTAATGTTGTTGTTCTAGAATTATTGTGCCCACTTTATTGTCAAAATAGATTAACCATCATGTCAAGCTAGTCAGTATCAGTATTGACGTCTAGTAATATTTCTGTTGAGCAGGTCAGAGTTATTGAGCCCGTTTTACTGCCACGTCAGGTCAATTACCTACCAACTTAGTCATTGTCTTGATCTCCTCTTCTGATCAAATTCTTCTCTCCCCCATCTTTCTTCTCTCATTATTCTCTTCTTCTTTTGAATATGCATGCTTGTGTACATTCACTCGAAGGCAAGGTGAGGTCTGTTGACCCACCTGTCTTATAATATTTGCCATATACGTGTGATTGCAGAAAATAGGAGAGTATAAGCCAAGGGAGGCGATTCCGAACCGATTTTACGACATGGGGGCTTTCTTCGTGATCTAAGAGGGCGTCCACGCTAGCCAGCCCGATTAAGTCCCGCACCCACCATAAATTCCTCTCTCATCGGTTGGTAATACCTACCCAAGTTCTCGAATGAGGTTTCCGATAGAGCGATCTCAAACTAGCGGGTCTCCCTGAATCTCGAGACATGTGCCGCCCGATCATCCTAATTTAGAGGGTGAGATCGAGACACCTAACCAGCTTGGCGATTCCACTGGGGATTTACTACCCCTTAATTAGATCGTACTTGTTTGGCTAAGTTTCTATTTTATGTGTCTGCACTTATGGCTGCTGGGTTCTGTAACCCATTTTTCCAGATCAGAGATTTTCTTATCCCCGCAGTTTCGAGTGTCCCCAGGGAACAAGTTCCTCTAACATAGTTCCCAACCCTTCTTTTGAGCAAAGACCCCAGGTCTAGCTCCCAGGTCTTAACCTGGATTGGAGTGAGGAGAGACCTCAAATTCCCAACTCCCAATCTCCTTGCTTTGGTGGAACTTCCACTAAGGCACCTTGCATCGGCAACACATCTGTTGCTGCATACAGCATGCACCCTAGAATCAGCAAGCCACTTGTTTGTCGTATTGTTGAGGTAGGCCGAAATGCCGCCTAGTCCCGCTCTGCAAATAGAAAACAAGTTGTCATTGTTCCTGTGGGTCGCCCCAAGGCTACCCCCCACATTCCTGTACCACCACGAGTCTCTATCCCTAGAGGCTCAAAACATCGAGGAGGAGACCCTGCAGCCTCCACCCCTCGCACACACCATAACGCTCATGGGTCACCCACTCAAGCCACACCTCGGGGCAACCCTTACGTTTCCTTGATTCAGCATCAAGGATCAGACCTCTTAAAGGTCGGGTCTTACATACGCTGCTCAAATGCATGCCACTGCTCAGGACAACATCGTTAGTGCGCCAACCCGAGTACACAGGAGACAATCTTCTAGTCCTCGTACTCAGCACACACGAGCACATCCTGTTAGGGGCAGGCCTCCACCTGTTCTCTTGCAAACACTTGCTCGCAGTTCTTGGCCTCCTAAGGTCAGATCACTTGCTTGAGCTCGAGTAGACCCCCAGATCACCCGTGATGCTTCTTCGCGGGGCACACATGCGTCGTCGTCACAGATATCCCCTCGCCTTCACTCAAGTGTTCATAGGTCAACCCTGCTCTTGCCTGTTCCTCCTTCATCGAGCAAGCACATTCAGTCATGGTACTCGAACACCTTCCCCAAGAGCACCATCCTGAACCAGCAAGAGAGCTCGAGGCAAAGACCTTATGGAAGATCAAGTCCTTCATCCTCCCCGACCCAAGATAACTCAAGTCCCTAGCCCTCATCCTTTGTCACACCTGATGGTGACAACTCTCTCTTGTGCAAGAAGAGCTAAACACCCACAGGCCCGATCACAGTTTTTGGTGCAAGGTCCATCAAGTGACCAAGGAGGACGGGTAACCAGCTCTGATGACCCTCTTCGCCGAAAACCCTTCTACCCTTTTTAGATGACAAAGCCTGAAGTAAAGCTCCATGAGCTCTGCACTATGGTTAGTATCGTAGAAGATGACCTAGACCCTCAGCAGCCACAATCCCAAGACCATAGAGAACCGGTGCTCACTCGATCAGCAAACAAAAGTCGAGTTCAGTCAGGGCGTGCTGGCCCTTGCTGACCGATCTGCCACGTGTGACACGTCAAGTTCATAAGCCCTCAACTGCAACTAAGGCTGACCTCCCTTGTCAAACAGTCAGCATGATGGTTATTAACCAACCTGGCTTGTAAGAAGACCGCATGAACAAGTTTCAAGATATGGTGCGCCCAATGATGGAGAAGAATGATCATATAGATGTCGCACGACAATCAGCTAACCATGAGGTCAATTTCTACCACTCAGATGGTGCACCTCTAAGGCAGCTCGTTCCCTCTACCTCACAGGACAATTCTGTCCCTCACCCCGTCGCGCAAGCAGACATTGATGCTATGATAACCCATAGCTTAAACAACAGACAAACTCCAAGGATGTAGGGTGCAAAGCCTTATCAAAGGCCGTACCCTTCTTACATTGACCAGGTCCCGTTTCCCTCAGAGTACAAGAAAGGGAAGTTTCCCCTATTCAACTGAACCACATCCCCGAATCAGCATATCGCCTACTTTCAAGCAGCATGTCAAGAAACAGTTCCTGATGGGAGACTCCTTCTCCGTCAGTTTGTTGAAACCCTTGATGGCCCAACTTTTCAATGGTATGCTCAACTTCCCCTAAACTCAGTGCATACTTGAGAGGAAATGGAGAAGCTGTTCCACCAGCATTTCTATTAAGTTGAGAGAGAGGTTCAAACCATCGAGCTTCTCACCCTGACTCAAGACCCCGATGAGCCCGTGGACTATTTCATATCAAGATGATGAAATTTAGCTACTCGCCATCTCAATCCCACTCCTGAGAACGAAGCAGTCCAAACTTGCGTGCGGAACATGCGACTTGAAATTGCTCTACATATCGAGGCCTCTAATCTGACTTCCATGTCAGAGCTGATCTTTAAATCAGTTCGCATAGAAAGTCTATCATGCCACCACGACAGGTCACGACAACTGTTTGCAAGCTCGGGGAACAACCAGGGCAGTGGCTGCTCTCAGATTAACCCTCGGGGCAGCCAACAAAAAGGACTGATCAATACAGCCGTCATGGTCACTGACCCATAGAAGGCTCCCTCCCAAACTTTTGACCTCTCGAAAGGGGTGAGCACAGTAAATACAACTCCTCAAAGAAGCAAGCAACAACAATCGTACAACCAAGTACGTCTGCCGGCGAATCTTAATCGGGATGATTATTTCACCTGGCATGGGTCCTTGCACTATTCCAATTATTATTGGAGCAAAACATGATCGAGCTTCCAGAAGCCAAGTACCTTGAGCAAGCTAGGCTCGATACTCAAGCAAATTATTGTGCTTACCATAGAAGGATGAATCACATTACAGATGACTGCTTCACGCTAAAAGATATCATTGAGGACCTGATTCAGAAGAGTCAGATAAAGCTTGAGGACTTAAAGAAGGCATTCGGGGCAGCAGAAGCCTTCCATGTAGTAACTGTCAAAGAGGATGACGAAGCCCTTGATATCCTTCACGCCTTCTTTATTATAATTCTTTAGGAAGGTCTAATCACACCAAAATAGGCAAGGCAACCCCGACACCTTGCTTAAGGGACTGAGGACCGTTGGCCCCCGTACCATCTGATATGGGGCCACTACCTGTGGGAATGAACCAGTTTTCATGATATATTCGCAAAAAAAATGTGGGAATGTCAGGTGTTTTACAATGTCCGAGTAAATGATCCTTAAACAACTGCTCCACCAGTGCTAGAGGATCTCCCAACAGAAGACCTTCCTAATAATGATTCAGACTTTACTGAACCCAATCCCAACCATGGATAGTCCACCATGGGCAAAGCAGACTCAAGTCTTTAAGGCGAGAAGCAGTTGACAACCTTGAAATGTCCAGACTTCGAAGCTCTTGACAGAGAATTTGAAGGAATCAACATAACCAGAACGTAATGGAAGCAGTTGAAAAAGATCCTGACCCAGGTAGCCGGATTCTTAACAATTTCTAATGCCCTGACAGCTAAAGCCAAAGCAGAGCCATCTTCTTCAAATAAGCATAAAAAGACAAAGTAAAAAAAATCCCAGTGGCCCCTTGAGTCTGACTTTGAGTAAAGACTGAGAAAATCAAGGGGACAGAGCTTTTATTCTCAAGAGGCTTGTCATATGGTGCAAATCTCAGGAACATCACCCAACACAGGGTAAATGAGCCTCAGATTGGGGAAGACGCTGCAACTTCCAATGCAGAAGTCAAGAACCTTGAAGTTTCCTAATTCACTACTACGCCCTAATCTAAATGCCAATCTGCCAATCCTCCAGCTCCTGGGACTTCTTCCTAATCCCAATACCTCAAACAATCCACCTATTCTCCAATTCCCTGCGATACCTTTGACTCAATCGCTTCCAAAACCTCAAACGTTCATTACCCCAACCAAGCTCGTTGTGCAATTGTGTCAGCTAGCGAGCCAAAATAAACCTCTTCCACGTAAACCTGCTCCTCAACCCAACATACCACCCAAATCAGTGGCATGACTAGGAGCACAAAGCCTTGACGAAGGAAAGGTGAAATATGATGTGACAGAGCATCTATGGAAGCTTCCAGCACTCCTTAGTATCTACGACGCCCTCATGCTCTCAAAGGATTACCAGAGGGCCTTGGTTCAGGCTAACCCAGAGGTGTATGAGACCGAAGTAGAACCTATTGATGTGGACCCGATGATTTTAGATGGATGCATGCCAATCACCTTTTCAGAGGACGATCTGTAGCTGGGAGAAAAGTTTTGTAATCGCCCTTTAACCTAGTCACAAGAACACCCAGTCACAAGCCTACCCCAACACTAATCTAAGGACTCTCCTAAACTTCCTAAGCCAAGAATCTTCACCTGGCTTTTCTGATACCATAACTGTCATGACCCCGCCCCTGACCACTGTACCTATGCGGTGACAGGCGATCGGGCATGGGTTCGTGGTTCAATGTAACGTTTGTCACTTAGGTAGGAGTGGACTCATTGGCGTTATATTAAAAAATCGAGCAAAACATGGAAGAGAGCTAAAGGGACACGCTTAACTAGTATAAGAGTAAGGAAAAACTCTGAACATCAAAATTCATAATATAAAAATCTTCCAAAATATTAGATTCAGTTTGGGGCGTCAAGGCCCAATATTACACGTATCCACCAGGAAAGAAACAAAACTAGGGCCAACGGCCCAAACATAAACAGGGTCTAAGCACCTTCTTCAAGAACACTAGCTTTGTCTTCCAGCTGCCAACCACGAACTTCCAGCCCTGTACCTGCCACTATCAATCTACAAGTAGTGAAGAAATAATGGGATGAGTTATGCAGCCCACTAAGCAGGTCTAGTGTTATACATCTGTGGTGGTGGTGCTATCCATATATGACAATAGTATAGTTTATCAATCTAAAGTCATAATTTAGCATAAATGCATATCACTTCAAGACATTGAATACAGACATTTCATTTAAATGGTGGTCATCTCCAAATCAGTGCGATCAGAGCCTTCAATTAATGAAGCCATATATCATTCCATCATTATAATGCTAAACATTTCTTATAAAGAAATTCAATCATTACCCATGCACTCCCTGAATCACCTACTCCTGCAGTAGAGGCCTTATCCATCAGGCTAAGCCAATCCTATTGCTTAAGACCTCTACGATCACACAGGAGGGAGGGTAATGACAAGTGGTGTATCCACTTTGTAATACCCTCAACACACTTACATAGTCCCCAACACGCATTGGGGTTTCGATAGGCCCTTACCATGCAAGGCATCAATCACATATCACTGCATATATCTAGGGTGCCCTTTATCCTCTCCCTTGTTCTTATCATTATGCAGATTAGGAGATATGCCAGCATCTCGTTCCTTACTACTCATGACTGTCCCACCACGTAGAAGGCAATATCATAGTAGCTTTCACTACCGGTGCGTGTCCGTGGCCAATATCCTCATTAATGTCTTGGTGAACCTAGCTCTCACTACCGATGGGCTTGAGTCCCACAACGTAGCGGCCAATGTTCCCATCAATAAGTCCAATATCCGCTACCAAAGGGCTCGGGTCCCAATGCATAGTGGTCAACACTCTCATCAATATAACAACACAGTATCCACCACCGGTGAGTGTTCCACCGCGTAATGGTTAATAATAATATAAGCAGTGGCCATTCATCATAGCGTCATAGCATTTAGCAAAAGACATGCGTTTCATCAGCTATCACAGAGCATTTACACATTAGCTTTCTTAGTAGCACTTGGCATTCATTGTTAATTCATTACATCTTTATTGCGTTCGTGGCCCCTTTTTCTCACATAGTATAGTTTACACGGCATCATTCACTATCTTTGTGGAATTCTCATGGAATTTATCATATGGCATTCACATTTATCATATATCAAGACAATTTAGTGTCGCATGGTCGTACAATGATGCAATGACAAGTATTAGTGACATGCCCAGCGAGGGCGTAGCTCCCGATGTACGGGGAGTTTCAGGATGCCTAAAACATAAAACCTTGAGCTAACACATATTTCTTTACAAAACAGTGATTTGATGAAATTTAGGTGCCATTTGATGGGTCAATAGCTCAGTATATGGTGAGCCTTAGTTGTTGGAAGTTTCCCTGCAACAGTGCACATTGAGATGTTTGTGCAATTCGGGTCATAGTTTAAAATCCATGAGGAGTTTCAAACATCTCAAAACATACAACTTTAAGTACATTCATAGGCCTTTCCAATGACGGTAATTTCAAGGCTTTTGGATATCATTAGCTAGGTCAAAATCAATGCCGAAAGAAGACCATAGTTGTTGGAAATAGCAGCGACTGTGAACAGTGTCATGCCTTGATATTTAGGGCCATATCGTTTTATCCATGCAAAATATTATCATGACATAAAAAGTAAACTTGGAGTACACACACATGTCTTTCATTTGGGACAAATTTGGTCCCATTTGGAGGCCATTTTTCATCAAAGATATAGATGTAATAACATTCACAGTTCTAGAAATTCATATTCTCAAGTTAATATACTTTTAAAGAACACTTAATATTTCCTAGCCAAGCCATACCTTGGGCATGTAACCTTATTCGTATTAAGGAGTCTCATGGTGAGCAATTTCATGAGTTTCCATTAATAAAAAGATCAAACATATGGTAGACACAGTCATGGCATTGAGAAGCACAAACTGAAACTTCAACCTCATGCTAACCCATTCATTCTTCACATTTTCCTTTATATCATCTAATCCATTTCAACATTTTTACAACTGTCATGGATGCATAAAGATAAACTCACTTACCTTAACTTCTCTTGGTATCACAAATCCTCACTCATAGCCTTCACGGGCTTTCCTTGGCTTCACCAGTGGGATGTCTGGGAAGGGGAAGCAGTGAACTTTAAGAGAGAAGGAAAAGTTTAGGAAAAATGGGAGAGACCCGTGTTGCCCAAGGCTTAAAAGGAGACGGTGGTTGGAAAACACTATAGTTGACGCAATCACTCATTGCTCTAACTCGTACTAGGAGGCTCTAACATGCACAAAGGTTGTACGTTTGACTAAGACACTCCCGGTGATGCACTATCAAACATCCAACTGGTGTTGCTCCGGTCGGTGCTACTCCAACTGGTGCTCCTCTTTTCTCTTCCAATCGGTGTTGTTCTCTCTCTTCTCTTCCCTTCAGTGCTGCTCCAACCGGCATTGATCTCTCTTCTCTTCCAATCGGCGCTGCTGCAACTACTACTGATCTCTCTTCTCTTCCTACCGGTGCTGCTCCGACTGGCGCTGACCTCTCTTCTCTTCCAACCGACGTTACTCTCTCTCTTCTCTTCTCTTTCAATCGGCACTGTTCTCTATATCTCTTCTCTTCTCTTCCAACAGGCGCTGCTCCTTAAACACGCCTATTCCTCAAACAACAATACTCCATACACCTTTTGCGTAATGCAAAAATCCTTATGCCTTCTCGCTCGACATTACATCTTTCTTCTCATGCGACGATACTAGCTTGGGAGAAGATTGTGGCCCGTACGGTATTTTAGCATTATCCCTAGTGTAGTTGTATCAAAGCCATAACCTCTATCATCCTGAATGGAGTCAGGAGCAGGCCACTGTCCCTCATGCCAAATAGGAACTACACCCGTACTGCAGCCCATTGATGCCCAACGGAGTTAGGGTCATGCTTACCCCTTCAATCCCCTATAGGTCAGTCGTGTACCAAGCTATCCTATCCTCAGGAGTCAGGTTACCTTCGATGAACCTATTCCGTACGGAATTCCATCCTTCATCTTAGGGAGTCATACTTATTCCGTAATCCCCATTGATGTCTGCTTCTCCATATAAATCCCTGCTGACCTTAATCATTTTATGCCCAGGGAGTTAGATTGCTAACCACAGAACTATTCCCAATGGGGCTTCACCTACATGACAACCCACACAATGGTCCGTGCTGCATGACCTTAAATTGCACAGCCATGGTCTGAGCTGTATGACCTTAAACAACACAACCTTGGTACGTGCTGAATGACCTTAAACTACACAGCCATGGTATGAGCTGCATGACCTTAAACTGCACAGCCTTGGTCCGTGCTGCATGACCTTAAACTACACAGATTTGGTTCGTGTTCCATGACCTTAAACTGCACATCATTGATCTAAGCTGCATGACCTTAAACTGCACAATCTCGGTCCGTGCTGCATGACCTTAAACTGCGCAGCCTTGGTCCAGGTGCATGACCTTAAACTTCATGGTCCAAACTACATGACCTTAAAGCTGCAGCGGGGGTCTAGTTGCATGACCTTAAACTGCATGGTCCTAGCTGCATGAGTTTAAATTGGATAGCCATGGTCTAAGGTCTCTGACCTTAAACTATAGTGCACGTCTTGGCCAGATGACGTTAAAAGGCTTCGCACCATGGTGCAAACTATATGACCTTAAACTGCAGCGGAGGTCTAGTTGTATGACTTTTAACTGCATGGCCTTAGTTGTATGAATTTAAACTGTAAAATCATGGTTCAAGTTATATGAGCTTAAAACTATAGTGAATGTCCTGGCCGCATGATGTTAAATTGCTTTGCACAGGTCCCGAAGGCATGACCTTAAACATGCCCCCACACATGCGCACACGCCCTTTACGTGCATCTTCACGCACATCTTCCCAAGCTGACTCCTCCATGCACGCATCACCTTCATAATTCCCCAGTGTATCCGTTCACTACCATTCATCGTTCCCCAGCGAGTCTCACCCATGCTCACAAAACGACGTCCCGCCATCCACACTCGCCGGCAAGCTAGTGGGTTGCTACTTTTCCAACTTCCATCCATACATCATCCATCTTTCATAGGTATCCTCATGCCATCTCCCCAAAAGTGAGTTGAAACCACCACCATACTCACTCCATGGCCTCAATAGGCTACCATCCATCTCCATTATGGTCTAGTTGTATGACCTTAAACTGTAGTACACGTCTTGACCACATGACATTAAAAGTCTTCGCACAGGTCCTGAAGGCATGACTCTAAACATGCCTTCACAAAAAATAAAATAAAATAACGAGCATGGTGTATACCTGAAAAAGGGAATGCCATAAGTAAAAATGATGGATGAACATGGTCATGAAACCATGAGTAAAAGAGTTCCATAAATAAAAACCCGGGCACGGTAAAAACCCCAAAAGGGCACCAAGAGTAAAAATAGAAGAAAAGAGTGGACATGGCCAAAAATTCATGAGTAAAAGAGCCCCAAATAAAACGAAGTTGGTGAAAACCATCTTTACGATATCCCTTCCAAAGTCCAGGTGAAAATTTGCAAAGAATGCCTAGACCAATAAATACGTTGATGCAACACTCACCTCAATAGGCGACTTTAGCCCATGTTCTAAAGAGAAAAATCCCTAGTGTCACAATACCAAGACCCAAAAATACGACCATCAAGCAAGATTCCGACTGCCTGAGTTCATTAACAAATAGGACTCGAACGATAGAAGACTTGTCAAGAAGGCAAAACAAGTGTCATGATGAATCTCACGAGGTCACAAACACACTCCAAAATGCTAAAGATGCCCCAAGAAGGCCAAAGTTCGCTAGAAATTTAACCTGTTATGTAAACAAAACTTCAAGCAGTAGGCTGGGGGTATACCCATAGTTGATCACCTTGATAAAATAAGGTACCCTACCCACCGAGTACAACCTGGTGCACCACGTAGATAGTCACCAACCAAAGGCCCTTCAGCACACCATCCACAACAAATAACAAAACAAAAAAACCCAGACCAAAATGGGAAAAATTCCCTTTAGCATGGCACCCGACCGCCAGACGGGCCTGATTCTGAACAACGAGGTCTGTAAAAATCCTCAGCTGTCAAAATCACAATTAGTCCCTTGAGCGTGAGGACTTCGACAAGATCCCTCAAAAAATTCTCTTCTCTCCCTAATTCTCCACAGACGGACCTGTACATTGCATCCAAATGTCTGAGCATCCTAGTTACAACATTGCGTGAATCTCCTTGGCATTCACGTGGTCCTGTGGCTAAGAAGAAAAAAAGTAATTAAGCCAAAGGAAATTTTCTGAATGTTGTCCTTCTCACTTCTCTCAAAGCACAACATTTTGTGGGGCAAGCTGTTTGAAGACATTAAGATGTCGAGCAGCTAAATCTCTCCACCTTGTTATGAATTGATCAATGGGTTCGTTTAGGTCCTGGGTTAACGTGAGAAGTTCTATAGTTTGGACTTCTCTCTCAACCTCATAGAAATGCTAATGGAACATTTTCTCCATTTCCTCTTAAGTATGCAATGAATTTTGGGGAAGCTTAGCATACCACTGAAAGGCAGGGCCATTAAGAGTTTCAATGAACTGATGGAGGAGGAGTCTCTCATCAGTCGTTTTCTCTCGATATGCTGCTTGGAAGTGGGTGATATGCCAGTGCGGGGATGTCGTTCCATTGAACAAGGGAAACTTCCCTTTCTTGTGGTCTGAGGGAAACGACACCTAATCAATGTTAGAGGGGTATGACTTCTAGGAAAGTGTTGTACCCTATATACATGGGATCAGCCTCTTCTTTAGGTTGTGGGTCACCATAGCATCGATACCTGCCTGTGAGAGGGGGTGAGGGATAGAATTGTCTTATGAGGCAGAAGGAGGAGGTTGTCTTAGCACTGCATCATCCGAATGCAGGGAGTCGGCCTCATGACGGGATGCATTGACTGGGATCGAATCATTTCCATACGATTAATTTTCTCCGTCATTGCTTGGACCATCTGTTCAAACCTATCATGTGTGCTTCTTGGGAGTCGCTAAGTTCGTTTACAACCATAATGTCGTTTCTCTAGGGAGGTAAGCCTCAAGTGCTATTGAGGGTTAGTTAGGTGCCTCGATCTCTCCCTCCGGATCAGGATGATCGAGCAACACGCTTCTCAGGTTTTATGGGAGATCCGAGACATTTGAGATCGCTCCCTTGGGAACCTCGTTTGAGAACAAGGACAGGTATTACCAATCGATGAGAGAGGAATTTAAGGTGGGTTCAGGACTTACTCGAGCTGGTTCACGTAGGCACCCTCTTAGATCACGAAGAAAGTCCCCCCAGTAGTAAAACTGGTTCAGAATCACCTCCCTTGGCTTGTATTCTCTTGTTTTCTGCAATCACACATATATGGCAAATGTTAAAGACAGGTGGGTCAACAAACCTCAACTTGCCTCTTTGGTGAACGTACAAAAATGTGCACATTCATAAGAAGAAGAGAATAATGAGAGAATAATGTTGGGGGAGAGGAGAATTTGACCAAGCAGGGAGATCAGCAGAGTGACTAAGCTGGTGGGTAATTGGCCTGACGTGGTAGTAAAATGGGCTCGGTAACTCAAACCGGCTATACAGAATTACTACTAGATGTCAATACCGATACTGACTAGCTAGACATGATGGTTAGTCTATAGTGGCAATAAAGCGGGCACAGTAATTCTGACACAACAACATTACCGCTAGACGACAAGACTACCACGATATGCGCATCTCAACCTCTCTTGATCAAACGAATGACTAACAGAAAGAATGGAGATCATAAAGAAATAATAAGAAGTAAGAGAAGAGAAGAAGAAGAGAATAGAATGAAGGATAGGAAGAGAAATAAAGGAGGAGAAGAGCGTGAGAGAAGAGAGAAGAACACAGACAGCGTTAGGCGTCAGCAAATATATTAGGTAAAGACAAGGAAGAGGACACAGTCGGTGCTGAGCATTGTCGACTGTTTTTTACCAAGATGAGAGAGAGAACACAGTCGACGATGAGCTTCGAGAGAGAAAATACAGTTGGGGATGAGCATCATCGACTGTGTTAGTCAAAGAAGAGAGAGAGAACACAAGTCAACATTGAGCGTTACCAGTTGTGTTAGACAAAGAAGAGAGAGAAAATGTAGTCGACGCTGAGCTTTATTGACTGAGCAAGATAGAGAAGAGAGAGGACACAATCGGTGCTAAGTGTTGCTGGTTGTGTTAGACAATGAAGAGAGTGAAGATGCAGTCGGTGATGGGCTTCACTAACTCGGATAGATAGAGGAGAGAGAGGGCATGCAGTCAGCACTAAGCTTCATCGATTGGGCTAAACAGGGGAGAGAGAAGGGCTGCAGTCGGCATTGAGCTTCATCGATTGGGCTAGACAAAGGAGAGAGAGGGGATGCAATCAGGGCTGAGCTTCACCGACTGGGCTAGACAGAGGAGAGAGAGGGGACATAGTCGGTGCTGAGCTTTGCTGACTATATCAAAAGAAGGGGATAGAGGATGGGAAGAGGAGAGAGAAAAAGAGATAAAGAAGAGAAAAAGAGATAGATAGAGAGGAGGAGGAGAGGAGAGAGATATAGATGAGAAGAAGAGAGAGATAAAGATGAGAAGGAGATAAAATCGAAAGAGGGGAGGAAAGAGAAAGAGGGGAGGAGAGAGAAAGTTACCTTATCGAAGGGTACAAGCCCTTTTATTCTCTCTCCTCTCTCTCTCTCCAAGACGCACCGACAAACTCAAGAAGAAATTGAAACTTTATTGATGCTTCTGCCAAATGAACTGAGGGTCCTTTACAATTTGGCTTTGCATGTTTATATAGAATTAGGCCCAAATATGGGTGGACGCCCAAAAACTAGCTAAAATTGAAGATAATTACAATTTAATTGAATTAAAAGAAATTTAAAAATGAGTACAAAAGGAGTGTTTTTCACCTGTCTAACAATATGTGGAATTTTAAAACAGTCCCTGCGGCTGCCTGAGAACTTGTGTGATCTTCGATGACTGATCCGGGGTGATGCCCGTTTGATTCGAACGATGATTGTTTTCTTATAGAGCTCGACATGACGATCATTTCGACACCAACTTGGAACTATGAATCATGTTTTTGAGCCATGATCATGAGACTGGAAATTTGCTTAAATCTTGAAAACTTTGGATCGATAGTGTATTTGTTTATTGATGTTTTTCTTTAGTTTCTTCACTGAAACTCACTGAGCATGCCATCTCGATTTTGTGTCTGGATGAAAATTTCGTCATCTTGAGTTTTTTGTCGGAATCTTGAAATCCTATGCTTGGACTTTACAGCAACTTCGACACCTCCGTGTGTGAAATCCAACCAATCATTGTATGTGAGGATTGGACCAAAGATAGCCACGGACCTTATGCACATAATACAATTGGTTTCATGTCGATCGGGTATCAAGCGCCATGATTTGGCTGCTCGAGTGAGGCGTGCTACTACTGAATTTTGTGCAATTTTCTTCATGGATCAACAACTTCTCTCTAGTTTTTCTCCCTACTCGGGTAACGTTACAGGGAGTACCACATATTGAAATGCTCATCTTGATTAGATGAACATGCTCACAAAATTTGAGAGTGATTTGACTTCGAATGAGTGAGATATAGGCTCCAAAAGTAACTGCCCATGATTGTAAAAAAATACACCTTTAATGGTGATGTGGTTTGGTGCAGGGTGGCCACACTGGAATAGTGTTCGACCTACCCCCTTTTGGTATTTTACTAATAACTTTGTCTTGGAGTGCCTGATAAAACTGAAACTTGACCCATAGGGGTTTTCGACTGTACCGGATCCAATGGTGGTGGTCCCCATAGCTGCTTGATGTACCAAAAATATAGTTCTAGTTGCGGGGTCCATTTCAGGATGTTAGAGGCCAATTTTTTTGAAATGTTTTCTTTATGTTAACTGCCTTAGAAATGTTTGATTGTAAAAAGACATGGCAGTGGCGTTTCGAAAGACTGATGCAGGTGTTGACCAATTCTTGGGCCATTATGAGATTATCAAAATTTCCACTGTGTTTGTAGACTTTATTGGCGTGCATCCTCTTTATTCTGCATCGGGGACTAAGGTGCTGAAACATTTGTTAAAACAGTTTGCCCCACCGAATATTGTGCTTTAAGAGAAGCGAGAAGAACAACATTAAAAAATTTTCCTTCTGCTTTAGTACTTTTTTCTTCCTAGCCACAGGACCACGTGAACGCTGAGGAGATTCAAACAATGGTGCAACTAGAATGCTCAGATGTAGGGTGCATTGTGCGCGGGTCCGTCCATGGAGAGTTTAGGGGGACCAGAGACATTTTTTAGGGTTCTTATCGAAGTCCTCACCCTTGTGTGGACTATTTGTGATTCTGAAGTTGAGGATTTTGTACGGACCTTGTCAGTCAGAATCAGACCCGTCTAGCGATTGAGTGCCATGTCGAAGGGTGTTGTTCCCATTTGGTCTGGGTTTGTTTTCCATTGGATAGACAGCCAAAGGGCCTTTGGTTGGCTTTTTTTGCTATTACATCAGGTTTGCTTTTGACAAGGAGGGTACCTATGTGGGTCCCATCCTGCCAGGTCATGTTGAGGGCATTTTGTTAGCTGGTCCCGAAAGTCTGAGTTTATCGGCCAGGGAGGGATTTTGGCGAGGTGGCCTCATAGCGAGGCGTCAGCTTGAAATCTCTGGCAGGTTTGGCCCTAGCATTGTCAGTTTCTTGCCTTCGTGGGCCTCTTTGGTTTGTCAAAATGACTTTCTTGTTTGTTTGTTCTACTGAAGAGCCTTTTCGGCACTCGTCTGTGTTGTGCACTAGTTGTTCCTTGGCGGGTAGGGTACCTTAGTTTATCGAGGTGACCAGCTCTAAGTATAACCTCTACCCACTACTGTGTAAGTCGTTACATAGCAAGTCCAAAGTCATGGCTGACTTAGCCTTCTCAAGGCTCCTCCAGCATCTTGGAGTACATTTGAAACCTCCTAGGAATGATGCTCTTCTTTATGAGACTTGTCTTTCTTTCTTGGCGAATCTTCTATCTTTCAAGTCCTTTTTGCAACTGGGCTTAGGCTGTCGGAATCTTTTCCTTGAAGTTCGTATTTTTTAAGTCCTAGTATTGTGACACGAGGGATTTTTCTTTTGGAGTGTGGGCTGAAGCCACCTATTGAGGTGAGCGCTACATCAACCGGTTTATTGGTCCAAGCATCCTTTGCATATTTTAACTTGACCTTGGGAAGCGACGCTATAGAGACGGTTTTCACCAACTTCCTTTATTTGAGGGCTCTTTTACCCACGACCTTTTCTACCGTGTCCACCATTATTCTTCCATTTTTACTGACAGTGCCCTTTTGGGTTTTCACAGTGCCCAAGTTTTTATTTTCATGAAACTCTTTTACTCATGGTTTCGTGACCATGGTCGTCTGTCATTTTTACTCATGGTGTTCCCTTGTTAAGGTATACACCATGCCCGTTGTTTTTCATGAAGTTATGTTTAAGGTCATGCCAAAAGTACCTATGTGAAGCCTTTTAACATCATGCGACCAGAATGTGCACTCTAGTTTAGGGTCATACAGCTAGGCTGTGGTGGAGATGAATGGCAGTATGTAGAGGCGATGGATTGAGTATGGTAGTGGTTTAAGGTCATGGTGTTCGGACCGTTGCCATGTAGTTTAAGGTCATGCAGCGCGGACCGTGGCTTGCGTCGTCATGTAGGTCAGACTCCATGAGAATAGGTTTGTGCACGACAATCTGACCTGCTAGGGGCAAAATAGGTAAGACCAGCAAGGGGACAAATGTGGGTCTTTTATATCCTTGTGGAAAGAATAAATAAGTGTGAGGCACCACTGGGGTTTGCATTAGCTAAAATGACCCTACCTCCACTGGGGATAACAAGCTGTAATATGAGTATGATTCTCCTACTGGGGATGAGAAGTCATGACCTGAGTTTGAACGACCTAGGTACCACTTTGCTAGGGATAATAGGTCAGAGTCAAGCCACCACTTTACTGGGGATAATAATAATAAGACACACATGGCTTCTGCATGGGTTGAGTGACAGTAGACTATCTAGAACGCAGTCAATGTCGGGCACAACAACCTTTACTTCTTTTCAGTGCTAAGCCGGCGATGAATCTTTAAAAATACAACTAACGCTGAAAACAATGAACATTGCTTCTTAACGACCCAACCAGCATTGAACTTGTTAAAAACACAGTCGGCGCTGAGGATGGCCCATGCTATCACATGAACACAGTCAACGCTAAGTTGCTGAGCACACAGTTGGCACTAAGTTGCTGAGCACACAGCCGGTGCTAGGGTTGTTGAAACGCAGCCCGTTCTAAGCATTGGTTAACATAGTCGATGGTAGGTGTTGGTAGACATAGCCGACACTAGACGTTTTGAAGACACGGCCGACATCAACCAAGAACACACAGCCGACGCTAGTTGACTTCGACCGCGTAGCCAGCACAAAGTATGGGTTAATATTCGGGCCATGACCCGAGCCCGACCTCATCTTAGTCTTTGTTACATGGCATTTTATGAGGTGGCAATGAGACTTTGCCTGGGCATCAGGTCAAAAGCCGGCCCATCCACATTTGGCCTTCCAAGACATGGTTGGAATTCCCCATTTGCGAGGGACATTTGAGGGAAACCTCGGCTATATAAAGGGGGTAAGACCCCATTTTTTCCCAATTTTTTACCAAAGGTTAAAAAAAACTTGAGGTAAAGCTTTTTAGTGGTGAGAAGCAAGCAACCAGGGATTCCGGCTAAGTGTTTGCAGGAGTTTTACTGGCAAAAAGGGAAGGTTTCGATAAGTCTAACAGGGATTTTGTCAGAATTTGTGACATTACAGGGACTTGCAGTCGGCGCAACGAAGCTATCGGGGAGTTTTGTTGTGGTTTTTGTGAGTAGAAGAGGGAAACGAAAAAGGAGATGAGAGTTGCAGCAGCGGGTTGTGCGGGGCTTTCTACTGGCTTTAGCAGTTTTCCAGCTGAAGAACATGGTTTTTTTGACAACTTGGGGGAGTTGGAGAGATTTTTTGGTGGTTTTTAGTAGTTTCTCAATCACTTAGTGGCATTGTCGAGATTTTTCGGTGCTTTTCAGTAGTTTCTCAGTAATTTAGTGGCGTTGCAAAGATTTTTTGGTGGTGTTTTAGTGACTTTCCTGCCAAGACCTAGGCAGGGAAAGTCTCATAGTGGATTTTTGGTGGAAGATCGAAGGGAATAGGGAAAACGAACGGTTGCTGAACCAAGACAGTTACAGGGTAAGCGAGGATTGATATTCGCTCGTGTGTCAGGCAGCGTAGAGGGACGTGGCGATGGTTGTCAGGCCACGTAGCAGAGCTCAAGGTGGCACACGTAAAATCCATGGCATGTGTGAAAGATTTGAACGCAGCCAGTGCTAGACATTGGCAAACACAGCTGGTGCTAGGAATTGGCAAGCACAACCGGCGCTAAGTGTTGGCAGACACAACTGGCGCTAAGGTTTGAGTGCTCAACCAATGCTAAAGGTTTGGTAATAGCCGGTGTAAAGGGTTAGTCGACAAAGCCGACATTAAGCTTTGAGTGCACAACCGGTGTTAAGCATTAGCGGACACAGCCGGTGCTAAGGTTTTCAGCAGACACAACCAGCGCTAAGCGTTAGCGGACACAGCTGATACTAAGCTTTGAGTGCACAGTCGACGCTGATCTAGTGCCTTCACAATTTTGATTTGGGAGTAAACCAATGAACCCTTTTATCATGGCTAGTTCTTCTTACAGAACTCCTGATGTGAAGAATCTTTCGAGGGGTGCATTGGCCGGTACTGATTACTTTACCAGTGAGACTTTTACAAGAGGGAAAGCTCATTTAGCTAACAAGGCTTGTATGCGAATCAAAGTGGCCTCTTAGTGTCACTTTTATTACTGACCCAGGTAGTTTTAAAGTTCGTGAGGGTAATGACGGCAATGTTAGAATCGAAGAAGGGGTGGCACTCGTTCATTGTATGCACAAGAACATAGCTTTTGAGGAGAACTTGCCTATACTAGGAAAACGAATGGCATAGACAAAAGGACTACTACTATCGTCAGGAAGAGACCTTCGAATATAAAGGGAGCACCAACAATTGAACCGATACACTTCCTGGACTGCCAAGTTATTAATATCGCACAAACAAGTTCTTGAACGTACATCTCTGCTAACAGCGATCCAGTGTTCAGGCAGCTATTATGACCGATGCTCTAATACTGTCAAAAGTATTACTGGAGACCTGGAGTCACATTTGTAATACCTGGCTTCTTGGGAATGGGGAAGAAGGAATCTCTTTGCTAGATCTTCATTTTATTAGGGGCCTTCCGATGATTGGGGCCATATATAACGAGTTCGTTCCTCCAAACTTGGTCATCTTTGGTGGTGCTAGCTTGGGGGATGAAAACCTACCTGCCAGTCTTCAAAATATCTTCGAGGCATACAAATTAGTTCATGCCAAATGTAGCAATGGTCGAGTAACCTTCACCGAATGGGTGAAATTCTTTTGTGGGGACTATTCCGAAGGTGGTTGGGGTACTCCGAAAGGAAAAGGGAACGCAATTGTGAAGGGAACACCTCCCGTGTATCAATCTAAGACAAGAGATGACTGTGTCTTCCTAGCTGCATATGTGGCCTTATTTTTGTGCAAGTTCGTGCTCCCCCTGTGGGCCGACGATATCCATCTAGGCGTAATGTATGTAGCCTACGACATGGCCAGAGGGCGTGAGTATGCCCTTGCCGAGCCAGTCTTGTGTAACATTTACCACGGCTTGGGGGCCATTTCCCTTGGAAAGGCCTACAAAGGCAAAGAGGGAGGGAATAGAATTGTAGGATGAGAGGCAATTTCAGGGGATTTTAAGGCTCCATTCCCCATTCATTACGTGTGTCGGTGGCTAGGGGTTTATTTCCCTGGCACTTATGTGAGGAGCCAGGGCACATGGAACAAATTGTGGCCCTTCTTGATGAGGATTGTTGGCTAAAAGTCTATCATTCACAGCCTGGGAAAGCTCGAGGCTTATTTGGGAATAACTCTTTGAATATGCGGCGGGTCCCATTTCTAGTTGGGAGCTTCACTGATCATGCTTTCATTGATGAACTGGGGAAGGAGCTAGACGGTGCTCCAACAACCATCAGGGAACTCATGTTCATTCAGAGCATTAAAGGACAAGTTCTGCCTTACCAGACTTCGTACAGTGCCAGATTAGAAGGACACTTCCCCCACCACTTCGCCCGTCATAATGGGCTTGATCAGGGCTGCCCCATCTCAGTGTTCTTCGAAAAGCACCGGTGCAGAGTAAACGTAGGGAAGCCGAAAGAGCTTGGGACCCTTCATTAGTGCTAGCTACCAGAACATCTACAGACCGCTTAGTCCACGTGGCTAGAAATGACATAGATCAGCAAGTATGTGTTATCTCACTTTGGCTGGAGGGTCCGATTGACCAAGGCCTATGCAAACTAGTGGAGGATCACCAACAAGGGATACTAGGATGAGGATCACCCTTGCAAAGGAGAGAATGGCAACTGGCGCTAGGAGACTAGGCAGAGGAGAGTGGTGGATCCTCCTGCTCCTAACGAAGTCTTTGCCTTTGAATATCTCTCGAACTGACAAGATCTAGGGATCCCTCGAGAGATAGAGACATATGATGTCTTGCCAGAATTTCTAACCATGAAATAGAGAACTGGGAGAGTCTTTGATAAACACAATTCCATATTTGAATGGGATGAGGGCCAACAGTTCCCTGGTTATGAGAAGCATCCCACACAGGACCTGAACGTGCTGATTGGGAGTGATCCTCATAGTAGACTCGATGAGGGCCCCTCTGTAGGAGGAATTCTAAAGCGGGCGCTCCTTTTTTCGCAAGGGGAAAGAAATGAAAACGCTCCACCACTATTGACATTCATGTGTCATTACCAATTAGTGGGCGTACTTGGAGGCGTAGAGGTGTCAATCTTCCTGTGATCTTAAAACTAAGAGGTAGCTCTTCCTCCTCTGAGCATTAACAACTCCACCTGTTTCACCTTCTGCACTTTTTCCACCATCTTCTGTCTCTCCTGAATTGTCTTCTTCTTCTTCAGAGACTGAAGAAAATGACTCCATCCCTTCTGAGCTCATTGTTATTCCTTCTGACCAGGAAGTGCCTCTGGATCTTAGGGAGGCGCCTTGTCCAAGGGTCGTTCTTAAGTCAGAGCCAGCTCCGATGGAGACTGAAGAGGCTGAAGGTCCCAAAGCAATTTCTCCAGGAAGGAATTTGATCCTGATGTGGCCTTTATGCGTCAAGGGTTTAATGCCCCGACTAAGGTAGGGGCTATGATTCAAGAAGAAGGGCCTGTAGTTAATGATGCCCCTCAGTACCAAGAGGCCGCTGCCCTCTAGGGCACAGATCATGAAGATGAAGGGGTTGAAATTTTCGTGGCTGAGGTTCTGGCTATTGAGGGTGTAGGCCAGATGGAAGAAACCATGGGTGGGGCTGAATCGACAAGTGGTGAAGGCCAAAGGGAAGAGGCAGCTTTTGAACTAGCCAATGTTGACGTGGAAGTTCAGGAGGGTCAGAAGCATGGGGAACATGTTTCTTTGGAAGCCATTAGGGCATAAGTGGAGGCCTCCATAAGCAAGGGTCAACGCAACGAGGCTGGTATTGAAGAACCCATGCAGGTTGAGGCTGGGGCTGCCTCTGAGTCTGAGGGCCAAGAAGCTCTGGACTTTACCATCATTCCAGGGGAGCCAGTGGCTCAGTTGACAATCACTTTGACAAGCCTAGTCCTTGAAGCCAAAGCCTCTTCAATAGTAGTAATCTAGCACCATCATCTGGGTCCAGGGTTTCTGGTATGATTACAGGCATGCTTCGAGCATGCTTTCAGGGTTTAAGAGAGCTACCTTTCAATGAGCTAGGCGAGGCGTTGGTCAAACTAAGGGAGCCTTCTATGACCACTGATATTGTGAGTGCACTAGAAGTCCTTTCCCATTTTGATGCAACCCTGAATGAGATGGAGAGTTGGCGGTCAGGAATACTACATCATGAGGTGGAAATAAACAGGCTAGCCTCCTTAGAGGGGCCAAGATTGTGTCACCACGAGAAGATAGATTCTTGCATTGAGAAGAAGGCCACGATGACTGGCTGTCAGCAGGAACTCAAGAGGGAGGTAGAAGGAAGCTAGCTATAAGAGGATGATCGAAATAAGAGAGGAGATGCGAATATCGAGGCAAGATTTCATTGGTCTAGAGACAGAGATGATCCAGAGGAGGGCCATGGAGGCCTCTTTGGTTACAAATTTGTCTGAACTCGCTTGGACCATTGAGTCTGAAACTGTGGTGATGGAGGAGGAGACCCAAATGGTGGCCGAATTGAAAGAGCGTGTCTAGGGCACCGAGACTTCTCATGCGACGTGCAGTGCAGAGATCAATAGGATAATTGATCATTTTTGAAAATTTATTTTCTTTAGTTAGCACTTGTAAAAGTTTTCACTGATGAATAAAGTGCTTCTTTTTTTCTTCTGATTGACTTTGCTGAATGATTTCGTTCTCCTCTTACTTTGTTGTACCTCATGTGATTTTTTTCTAATGCCTCTCGATATATTAATACCCTAGGCCTTGTTTAGCCCCATGACGGGCTTTCGTGGCTTGTATAGCTAATAAATGGGGAGTCACTGCTTTTCTCCTTGTAATGTTTGATTGGACAAAGGCTCATAGTTCATTTTCCGCATCATTTGGTGAGCCTGCTCACTATAGATAGTCCAGTCAGGAGGGGCTTCGGCCTCCATTAGTGGTCCATTCACTTCAAGCCCATCATAGCTTTTGGCCTCAGGCACAAACTCCTTGAGATTTTTTGAAGTGATACGAATGACCTCCAATTGACTTTGGAGATTGCGAACTTCGCTTCTTAAGTTTGCTAGGGGATCCTGCCATTGAGGGGAAGAAGAATGGCCTTTCTCAAACTGCTCTCCTCCCGTCAAACTAAGAAAGTGTAGAACTTGTGGCTGGTCACTGATTCGAGGAGCATCCTCTATACTTATAGCAGCCGTATTTTGAAAAATCTTTCACGGCGGTTGGCGTTCCACTTCTGCTTTCAAGAGTGCAATGGGGACATGCAGGACTTTCTGATGGTCCGGTATATAAGTGATCTTTGGAGTCGAGAATTCTATCTCCATGACTTGCTCAATCTCAAGAATGACCTCTGGTTCATCTTCCAGCCAAGGTGTCTCAAAAATGGGGGCAAAGGGCGAAGACACCTTTTCAAGTGAAGAAGGAGTTTCCTCAGGGATGATGGTTGGGATGTTAGAATTAATAAAGGTTAGAGGTAAAATTCTGCCCTGCTTTTCCTTCCTCTTTCAACATGTTCACCAATGTTCTCCCAACATCCTCAACATCTTCATGAGGCAAAGATGTTGTCTTCATTGTAGACTTGTGACCTCCATCACTCAGCTTCTAAGGCGACATCAGATCTGTGAAGTAATATTTAGCATCGACGTAGTGAGTTTCAGCTATAGGGAATGTTCTTTTGTTGGCATAGATCGTATGCTGCCTCCCGTCTCATCTATACTTGAAGCATTGGTGCAACATCGATGGAACCACCACCTTGTCATGGAGCCATGGCCGATCGAGGAGAATGTTGTAGGAAGTGTCAGTGTCAATTACGTGAAACTAGACCTAATCGTTCAGCTCACCAATCTTAAAATGAAGGCGAATTGTGGCAGCTGGCTTCTCTCTTGATTGGTTGAAACCTTGAGCTGTGACGTGGGTGAGAGTAAGATCTTTGGACACTAACCCTAATCGAGAAAGGATCCTCTTTGGAATAAGGCTGACTATCGACTGTCCATCTAACATAACCAAGTTGATGGGGCATGCATGTAATTTTCCAATGACAAAGAGAGGGTGATTATGAAACTTTTCTCCCAGCTACAGATCATCCTCTGAAAAAGTGATTGGCATATATCCTTCTAAAATCGACGGGTCCACTTCAATAGGTTCTACTTTGGTCTCGTAAACCTCTGGTTAGAGAGAGTCTAAACCAAAGGCATCCGGTAATCCTTCGAGAGCATGAGGGCGTAATAGATATTGAGCAGATCTGAAAGCTTTCGTAGATTCCCTATCACATCATATTTCACCTTTTCTTGATCAAGGCCTTGTGCACCTAATCCTGGCATTGGTTTGGGTGGTATGTTGGGTGGAGGAGCAGGTTTGGGTGGAAGAGGTTTATTTTGTCCTACTAGCTAAATCCATTGCACAACAAGCTTAGTTCAGGTGATGGAGGTTTGAGGCTTTGGAAGTGATTGAGTATATGGGATCACAGGTGTCCCAGGGAATTCGACAATAGGTGGATTGTTTGAGGTATTGGAATTGGGAAGGAGCCCAAGGAGCCGTGAGATAGACATACTAGTCTTTGGATTAGGGGATAGTGGCAGACCAAGAATCTTCAAGGTGCTCGACTTCTGCAGTGGAGGTTGCAGCATCCTCCCCTATCTGAGATTTATCAGCCCTGTGATGGGTGATGCTTCTGAGATTTTCATCATGTGGCAAGCTTCCTGAGAGTAGAAACTTTGTCCTCCTGATTCTCTCAGTCTATGCTCAAAGTCCGGCTTAGGGCGGCACTGGGATTTCTTTGGCTTCAACTTTTTGTGCTTCTTTGAAGAAGGTGGCTCTACCTTGGCTTTAGCTGCTAAGGCAACAACAATTGTAACGAATCCTGCTGCCTGTGCCAGGGTCTTTCTCAATCACTCCGTTGCATCCTGCTTATGTTGATCCCTTCGAATTCTCTGTCGAGAGCCCCGAAATCCAAACATTTCAATGTTGTACATCCAGGAGACCTAGGAGAAGAAAGATGAGAAGTAGAAGAAGAAGAAGGAGAAGGGTTAGAAAGTGGGTGAATTTTATGGTAGTTCCACTCATCGAACCGATATAGGCGGCTTTTTACGTCGTCACTAGGGTTGATTTATGCAGGGAGTATTTTAGGTCTTTCCCTTGTTGAGACCATTGGGGAGTGCTTTTAATGTCGTCACCCTCATTAGATACGTTCTGAGGAGAAGATGACCTAGGGACGTCTTCTTGACGAGATGGAGAAGGAAGAGGGATCGTGCCATGGAAAAAGTCCAGCAAAGTTGGCAGTGGGGGAAGGGGCCTTAGAAATTTTTTCCCAACTGGAGGTCGAGTTGTCTTGTTTCTCTAACAAACAGCCCTTGGTTCCCTTCTCCTTCTGGTTTTCTGGGGTGGTGTTTGATTCGTCTTGCTAGGCTTGTGAACAGCCTTAGCTTGGCAAACGTCTTCCCTTCTTAAGGACTTGAGCGTGCTTCACCCATGGTGGACTATCCCTAGCTGGGAAGTCGAGGGTTCAGCAGAATCTGACTCATTATTAAGAAGGTCTTGTGTTGGGAGATCCTCTTGTATTAGCAAAGCAGTGGCTTGGGGACCACTTACTGGGACGTTTTAAACCTCCTGACATTCCCGCATTTTCTTTGCGAATATATCAAGGAAACTGGTGCATTATCACAGGTAGTGACCCCATACCTGGAGATATGGGCACCAATGGTCTTCAGTCCCCTTAGCAAGGTGACGGGGTTGCCTTGCCCGTTTCGGTGTGATTAGGCCTTCCTGAAGCATTATAGCAAAGAAGGCATGAAGGATACCAGGGGCTTCATCTTCCACTAGGATGGTTAGTGCATGTGAGGCTTCTGATGCCCTGAAAGGCTTCTTTAAGTCTTCGAGTTTTATCTGACCCTTTTGGATCAGGGCTCTGATAATATCTTTTCGCATGTAGCAGTCATCTGTGGGGTGACTGATCCTTTGATGGTAGGCCCAATAATTTGCCTAGGTGTCGAGCCCGGCTTGCTCAGGGAACTTGGCTTCTAAAAGCTCGATCATGTTTTGTTCCAACAACAACTGAAGCAGTTCAGGGACCCATTTTTTCTCAAAGGGGTAGACTTTATTCCTATGCCTGGTGAAATAATCATCCCGATTAAGATTCACTGACGGGGTACTCAATTGTATGACTATTGTTGCTTGCCCACCGGGCTGTTATCTTTGTCATGCTCACGTCTTTGGAGAGGTCCAAAGTGTGGGAGGGAGCTTTCTTTGGATCAATGACCGTGACAGCTGCACTGATCACTCCTTTCTGTTGGCTGCCCCTGGTGTTAGTCCGAGAGCTACCATTACCCCGATTGTTCCATGAATTTGTAGGCGATTGTCATGACCCGTTGTGGTGGCATGATAGACTTTCTATGCAAACTGATTTGGAGATCAACTCTAACATGAAAGTTGGATTAGAGGCCTCGATGTGTAGAGTGATCTCAAGTTGCATGTTCCGAATGCAAGTTTGAACTGCTTCCTACTCGGGCATAAGATTGGGATGGCGAGTAGCTAAATTTGTCCATCTTGATATGAACTGGTCCACGGGCTCATCGGGATCTTAAGTCAGGGTGAGGAGTTCAATTGTTTGAACTTCTCTCTCGACCTCATAGAACCGCTGGTGAAACAACTTCCCCATTTCCTCCCAAGTATGTATTGAATTTGGAGGGTGTTGAGCATACCATTGAAAAGCTGGGCCATCAAGGGTCTCTAATCAGACTGACAGATATGCTGCCTAAAAATGGGCGATATGCTAGTTCAGGGATGTGGTCCCATTGAAATAGGGAAACTTCCCGTTCTTGTAATCTGAGGGAAACGAGACCTGGTCAATATATGAAGGGTACGGCCTTTGATAAGGCGTTGCACCCTGTAGCCCCGAAATTTACCTGTTCTTTAGGCTATGGGTCACCATAGCATCTATGTCTGCCTATGAGATGGGGTGAGGGACAAAGTTGTCCTGTGAGGCAGAGGGAAGGGGCTGCCTTGAAGGTGCACCATCTGAGTGGTGGGAATTGACCACATGGTGACCTGATTGTCGTGCGACGTCTATATGATCAATCTTCTCCATCATCATGTGCACCATGTCTTCAAACTTATCCATGCGGTCTTCTTGCGAGTCAGGATCCTTTACAACCATTACGTTGACTTTTTCTCTTGGGAGGTCAGCCTTAACTGCGGTCGAGGGCTTCCAAACTTGAGGGTCACACGCGGCACATTAGTTAGCAGGGGGTCAGCATGCCTTGACTAAACTGCACTTTTGTATGCCTATCGCATGTGGACCGGTTCTCGATGGTCTTGGGACATGGCTGATGAGGGGCTGGGTCACTTTCGATAACATTAATCACAGTGCAAAGCTTATGGAGATTTTCTTCAGGCTTCGTCATCTAAAGAGGGTAGAAGGGTTCAGGCGAAGAGGGTCATCAGAGCAGGTTACCCCAACCACCTCGATTACTTGGTTTGTAAGAATTAGAAGACCCTTATAGCATTTAGCCTTAAGGTTTTGATGGACCTCGCGCCATAACTGTGATTGGGATTGCGGCTTGTCGGCTGTTAATTCACAAGAGAGGGCTGTCTCAATCAGGTGTGGTAAAGGATGAGGGCCAGGGATTCGAGTCATCATGGGCCGGGGAGGATGAACGAATCGATCTTCAATCAGCTCTTTGCCCCGAGCTCTCTTGTGGCTCTGGAGACATGAGCGAAATGACGAGGCTGGTTCAGGATGGTACTCTTGGGGAAGGTCTTCAAGTATTAAGGCAGAAGGTGCTTGCTCGAAGAAGGAGGAGCAGGCAAAAGCATGGTTGAGAGGACACCTAAGTCGAGGGCGAGGGGTTGTCTGTGACGACGACGCGTGTGTGTCCCTTGAAGATGGATCACGGGTGACCTAGGGATCAGCTCGGGCTTGAGCAAGTGGTCTGTCCTTAGGAGGCCGAGGACTACGAGCAAGTGTCTGCAAGAGAACAGGTGGAGACCTGCCCCTTACAAGGTGTATTTGTGTGTGCTGAGTAGGAGAATGAGGAGGTCGTCTCCTGATACTCGGTTGGTGCACTTACGGCGTTGCCCCAAATAGTGAGATGCATATGAGCATCGTATGCAGGACCCAGCCTTTGAAAGTCTGATCTTGGGTGTTGGTTGGAGGTAACGTAAGGATTACCCCGAGGTGTGGCTCGAGTGGATGACCCACGAGCCTTATGGTGTGTGTGAGGGGTGGAGGTTGTAGGGTCTCCGCCTTGATGTGTTGAGCCTTTAGGGATAGTTTTCAAAATCTTTTGCTCCTCGGTGGCATGAGCCTAAATTGCAACCGGCTTCAAAATCGTTTGCTCCTCGGTGGCATGAGTTTAAACTGCCAACCAATTTCAGAAAATTCTTTTGCTCTATGGTGGCACAAGCCTAAATTGCCAACCAGGATTCAGATCGTCAAACTCGTGCGACGTTAAAAGCCGAGCTAACACGTCAAACTCGTGCGACTTTAAAAAACCGAGCTAACATGTCAAACTAGTGCAACGTTACAAAACCGAGCTAACACGTTAAACTTGTGCGACGTTAAAAAACCAAGCTAATACGTCAAACTCGTCAACGTTAAGAATATGAGCTAACACGTCAAACTCGTGCGACGTTAAAAAAATGAGCTAACACATCAAACTCATGCGACGTTAAAAAATCAAGCTAATACGTCAAACTTGTGAGATGTAAAAGAGCCGAGACAGGTAACTTCTAGTTCCGTATGACGTAAAAGGTCGGGTTATCCAGTTCAACATCAAACTCGTGCGACGTAAATGAGCCGAGACAGGTACTGTCTATCCCCGTATGACATAAAGGTCAGGTTTATCGTCCATCGCTACATGACGTTAAACTACTTAGAGGGCTCTATGGCTGCAGGAGTTGAAATTGCTAACCAACATTGCTTTTCGAAATATCTTTCTCTTTTAAAAATTTTCATCATATGTCTAATGTTTTCAAAAACATTAAATTCTTTGTTAAAAATCGTAGCTTGTCCCTGCTCCGGGTTCTGTTTCAAATCCCCTCCTACATTCAAAAACTTCTGAAAAGACTTGTAAAAACAAAAGAGCTTGGACACCCGTATATGATGAACATCGCATTGCCGCGATTATCGCATTGCTGCCTTGCCTCTCTATTCGGAATTGATCAGACAAGTCTCATCCTATAGAAAACCTTTTCCTATTGACCGCCATAGAAAACCCTTAAGGAAAGAAATTTCCAGGGTTAAAATTTTCAAACTGAGAAAACCCTGAGGTCAAGTGGCATGGCTATAAAATCCACCTTGAGTTTCAAGCTTGCATAACTCACCGACACCTCATGCCGAAAACCCTAGGATGAAAATGCCCTAGGTGGGTGAGCATGGGAGTGCAATGACTTGGAGGAATAGTTGATGTGCCATGTGCCCACGTGATGTGGGGTGACATTCATATTTGACATTCTCCTGCCCCTCAAAGGACAGGGAACGTCAGAGAGTCTACTATTACCTGTCCCTCGAAGAATAGGGAGTGTGCATTAGCCTGGCCCTCGAAGGACAGGGAACGACAACGTTTATACTTTTTTGTCACTCTCTTATCCCTCGAAGGACAGGGAGTACCAAAGAGGGCCAACTGTAGACAACCGCTTTAAATATGGAAAGTTCTATTGTTTTCTTAGACCCTTACAATCAAATTGGCTTAGTAAACCCAAAATCCATATGTCACACAACCTACCTTGTGAGCCGGAACCATTCTGCCAGCCCAAAACCCAGCAAATGCCTGTTTTGACCCGGAATGCAATAAACACGCTATTTTACTGAAAAAATCATCAAAAATAATAAATAAATCCGTTTTGACCTAAATTTTCTCTGAGAGCTACAAAAAAGGCTGAGGAAGATACAAAAATTAAAAAAATCAATTTAGAAAAATTTGGTTTTGGCGACACTGGGCGTGCCTCCCAGGTGACATAGGGCGTGTCACCCAAGTCATCCTACAAATGTCATATTTTACCAAAAAAACCATTAAAATTAGTAAAAAAAATCCGTTTTGACCCAAAGTTTCTCTGGTAGCTTCAAAAGAGACTAGGGAACACACTTGAAAATAAAATTTTCAATTTGAAGCATACACGACTCATGCCGCCCAAACCTGTTTTTCCCCAAACATGTTTTTATCATTTCTCATGTTTTTATGGTAATATTTTAGGTGGTTTGGCCTTGTGGTGCTATCCACATTGCTCAAATCCAAATTTTAAAAAATTTAAAATTCGTTTGACCAAGGGATTTGTTAGTTACGGGATAACTCTACCACAACAAATCCCTCGTTCAGATGAACTCACTTTGGGTGACCATAAAAGGATGAAAAGAGAGATGTTGGAAGAGGGACGAGACTTTTAGAAACTTTAGGCTGGAAGAGAAACTGTCATGCCCCAAGATTTCTAACATTCCAGAGGTGCGACAGACTATTCTTTTACTAGGAAATATTCAAATTCCTATTTATATATATTGTAACAAAATAGATTTTTTCATTAATTAAAATTTGTACAAAGTTTGCTCACAACTGGTATTAACATAAAGGCTAGGTATATACATCTCTTGATAGAACAAAAATTACAATGATGCATTAGAGCCCAAAGTTCCAAAGGGAAATTTAATCGTGACTACAATATCTTCCAGAGCTGGTCCTACTGCACTCGAACTATGAGACTGCAATTCCTAGAAAAATATTTACCATAGTTTTAATGAGTTTGGCTGCT
>NW_006499563.1:6225861-6246335 GCF_000471905.2 Amborella trichopoda | reverse complement strand
AGAGAGAGGTACTTTCATGACACCTCAAGTAAGAGGTGTCAATAAAATATTAAATGAGAGACTTGTGTTAATATAATATAAAATCGATAATAAATTATAATATAAAATGGAAGATGGCATATTAACCTGCCACGTCAAAAGTTACAAGAGAGTACGCCAAACACGTTAATTTTGGTATTATAGGAAACAAAAGAGAAGGCTAACACATTAATTAAAAGGAGTAAGATAAGGAGGGGTCTTTTATGGACCACCCTATGTCAATAGTCCACATGGTAAAATATTAGTAGGATGGACTCTCATTCAAAAATGATTTCTTTGTGTAAGGCTGACATTTTATTTTGTTTTGTTTATTTATTTATTATTATTATTATTATTTGTATTTATTTCTATCAACAATATTAACATTATTTTTAGTTCTTAAAATTCAAGGTTGTTATATAAACCTTAGGAGAGTAGAGAGACCTTCCATGAGAAAACCCTAACCCTCATCTTAAGCTTGAGTAAACCTACACCTAGGGGACAACAACCCTAGATCTAAACGATTTCTAGGGCTCAACCACCCTATTACTATCAGGGACTTGCTGATCGACATCTGGACCACACGGGAAAAAGGAACCGGTGTTGATACGAGCGAGCCCCCAAATTCTCGAGAAGCCCGAGCCATCGGGCCCGGTTCGGTATTTTCTTCTCCTTCATTTCCTCTTTTCTTTTATTGTATTTATTTATTTTTTATCTGGCTTTGATTCTTTTTTATTGAAAATTGTGTTTTGAAAGGCTTCGAATCATGCTGGCTCCGGCACAGATCTGAGAGTAGATCTACTAGTTTCTAGGCAAATCTGATCTCAGATCTAAATTCGATTGTTCACATTTTCTCTACCATTGCTTTTTCATTTATTTTTTATCAATTGAAAGTGTTAGATTTGAGAGATCTACATCGTTAGATCACTCGATTCTGCGCTTTAAACACCGCTACAGTTTAAAGTCATATAGTTTGGACCGTGTAGTTTTAGGGTCATGCCTCTAGACCTTTGCGTGGGTCGCCATGTAGGTGGAGCTCCATGGGGAATAAGTCTGTGGGTGGCAATCTAACTCCCTGAGGATAAAATGGTTATGGCCATACAAAAGCGAGGAGCTCAGATGAAGATGGTGGCCCAATGAGAGATGGCAAACGGAAGAGGACTTCACTAAGGATTATGAGGGCAAATGTGGCTCCTTGGGGTGAAAGATGAGACTCTACAGAGAATTGGCTTATGACAGGTAGCTCGAGTCCCTGGGAATAAGATAGCTTGGCGTGAAACAGACCCACTGGGAATTGAAGAGGTAAGAATGACCTGACCCTAACTCCACTGGGGATAATGGGCTGCAATATGGGTGTGACTCCGACTGGGGATGAGGGACAGTGACTTGCTCCTAACTCTTTTGAGGATGATAGGTCAGGGCTTGGGTGCAACGGCCTGAGTGCAAGTCCACTGGGGATGACAAATCAAGGCTTGGGTACAACTCCACTGAAGATAGTGGTAGGACACGCAAGGCTTCAGCCTGGAGTCGGTGACAATAGACTGTTGGAAATACAACCGATGCCAGGTGTAGCAATTATTGTTTGTTGTGAGCATTCAACTGGTGTTGAGTTCTCAAAAACACAACCGTGCTGGGTTGTTTAAACTCATCTAGCGTTGTGAATGAGCCGTGACAAAGTTTGAACACAACTGATGCTAAGTCAACCAGCGCTGGGGTTGTTTGGAAACTTACATGGCGCCACATCCACCGACGCTGAGGTTGTTATAGAATTCACCCGGCGTCACATCAATCGGTGATGGGGTTATTTGGAATTCACCTGGTGCCACGTCAACCAGTGCTGGGGTTGTTTGGAATTCACCCAGTGCCATGTCAACCGATGCGGGACATGGGAGTTACATCGGGCCTCGAGTCAAAGCCCAACCTGGCTCATCGTCGCTCGGCTTCCCTTGGATGCAACTGGGATTCCCAGTTTGTGAGGGGTATTTGAGGGTAGTGTGTCTATATAAGGGGGTAAGATCCCGTTTTCTTCACTTTTCACCAAAGGGAAAAAAAAATTAATAAACAATTTCTTAACAGTGAGGAGAAGGTGCCTGGTTGAAGTTCTAATAAGCGGCAAGATTTTTGCAAGGAAGGCTTTCGACAAACAGTGGGATTTTAGGTGGTTTTGCAGGGAAGGCCTTCGGCAAGCAGACTTTGCCAAGAATTTGGTGAAGTCGTAGGGAGAGGAGCGGGAAAGGAAAGTTCTCTAAGGAGTTTTTCAGGAAACAAAATAGATTTTGACTGCATTTTTTTTTTGGTAGAATAGGTGGGAAGTGGATCAGTGAGCATTTCCACACATCTTGGGAGTTTTTCAGGGAGTTTTAAGAGGTTTCCCGAGGGTTGTGGTAACTTTCCAAAGTTGTTAGTGGTGTTGCAAAGGCTTTTGGGGACTAAGGGAAAGTTTGGAGAAGTTTTCAGTGAAGCTGTGGTGACGTTCTGGCCAAAAGCACAGGCGAGAAAGTTTTTCAGTGGGTTTTTGGCCACGTAGGAGTTCCAGTAGGAGATGAATGATCACAGGAGGTACACCATCGTGGAAATTGTACGACGAACCATCGTGGGAGGTGAACCATCACAGGGAAAGTGTATGGTTACCCTTCTCATCGTGCGACCATTAAAGAGGTGCGAAAACTTAATCTTTGAAAATGAGGAGTCTCAGGAAGTGAACAGTCGCAATGGGTCTGGTGCTAATAGAAGTGCTGACGGCACTGGGGCAACTGACGCTGATGGTTTAAAAGTGTATAGTGGTGCGAAAACTTAATCTTTGAAAATGAGGAGTCTCAGGAAGCGAATAGTCGCAATGGGTATGGTGCTAATAGAAGTGCTGCCGACACTGGGGCAACTGGCGCTGATGGTTTAGAAGTGCAACCGATGTTGATCCTCAAGAAAGGCAACCGGCGTTAGCCTTTGGGAGACATAGCCAGTGCTGACTTTCAGACGACCCTCATCAGCAGTGTGGCTTGTCATGATGTAGAGAGTAATGCTCGCATGTGGCAGTAAGTTATGTGCGGGATTTGCAATGTTCGGTGATGAGCTATGTACGGCGATGTTCATGAGCAGGCAAAAACTGGTGAGTGATGGTAAGGTGTGGCTTGTAGTACCTGTTGGAAGCGAAATCCTCCAGCACAATAGTGAGGTCTATGTTGTTCTGTGGAAGGACATCCACTGTGAACAGGGTAGGCTTTCTGTCGTAGGCCAGTTCCTCGTCAGGACAACCCTCTTTGTTCACATGTCAAATGAATCCTACGTTGTATATTTGATATACACGTCATATGAGATATCTGGCTTCTATGTTTGATAGACACGTCAGATGAACTGAAGATAATGTCTTGAAGTGGCTTCGCTTCATCTTCTTGCCTGTAACCATCCTCTTACTCATCAGATGAATTGAAGCTAACCCTCTAAGTGGTTTCGCTTCTTCTTCATGAGGAGGGCCTTTCTTTGGGGGGTTTGCTTCTTCTTCATGAGGTAGGCATTTGTTTTGGCCTGTAACCATCATGTTATCCTTGGATGCAAGAGAAAAACTCTAGATTTTGGTTTGTAAATGTCCTCTAATCCTAAGATGCAAGAGCAAAACTACAATTTTTTATTTGTAATTGTCCTCTTATCCTCAGATCCAAGAGACTTATAGCCTCCTTGATAATGGGCTTCTTTTAGCTTGTAACTGGTAACTCTTTTTTACTGCAATAAAAAGAGTTAGAACTTGTTTGGACTATCTTGCTTACTTTCGCATCGAGTCTCTTTTTCTTGAATATGTATTATGGGTAGTACTTCTTTAAGTAGCATTGCTTCCCCTCCTTAGGGATGTGCCAATATGTAGACTCCGTTGGGAGAGACCTTTTCTACTATAAAGGGACCTTCCCACTTAGGCTCAAACTTCCCTTTATGCTGGTCATGCATAATAATAGGCCTCTTAACAGCTAAGACTAGATCACCAGGGGTGAATGAGCGGATCTTGATAGACTTATCAAAAGCCCTTTTCATTCTCCCTTGGTGGAGTTCTAGGTTCTGCTGAGCCTCTGGCCTCTTCTCATCGAGTGCACCCAATACTTGATACCGAAGCTTGACTCTCTCATCTTCGGTTTTTCCTTGGTGAATAGCGACTCACAGTGAAGGGATTTGTATTTTGAGAGGTAAAACTACTTCACCCCCGTAGACCAGAGAATAAGGAGTGGAATCAGTAGCATTTCGCGTAGTAGTACGATAAGTCCATAGTCCTTCGGGAAGCTTCTCATGCTAGTTCTTCCTTTTATTTGATACTGAATTTCTTAAAATGTTGCACAGAGTCATGTCGAAAGCCTCAGCTAATCCATTAGCCCGAGGGTGGTACATAGTCGAGTACCTCCATTCAAAACCAAACTGGTTAACTAAGTGATCGACATGATGACTCCTAAATTGAGGACCGTTGTCAGATATAATCCGATCGGGCACTCCGAAGTGAGATATGATATGATGTCAAATGAAGGTCACCGATGTCCTAAGAACCTGCTTAAGAGGGACGACCTCATCCCACTTAGAGATATAATCTACCGCAGCTAGGATAAATACATGACCCATTGTGGAAGGAGGTTCAATAGGCCCTACGATGTCTATAGCCCATTGTGAGAAGGGCCATGACATAATCGTATGGTGTAAGGACTCTGGAGGCTGGTGAACCAGGCTGGAATGTAATTGGCATACTTGGCACTTTTTAGCATAGCTTAAGGAATCAACGATCATAAAAGGCCAATAGTATCCCAATCTATATATTCATTCATAGAGCTTAGGACCGGACTGGTGTAGTCCATAAATTTCTGAGTGGACTTCTTCTAATACCTTATTTGCTTCTTGGATATCAACGCATCTAAGAAGAATGTCGTCAAACAACCATCTGAAGAGAGAATATCCTTCAAGGACGGTATACTTGGTAGACATTCGATGTATGAGGTTGCGTTCAGCACGATCTTCTGAGAGCCTACCATGTTTTAGGAAACTGGTGATGGGCTCTCACCAATCTTCTACCTTCTCAATTTTCGCACACATTAGGTCAAAGAGTTCTGGTTCTTAATTTCCACCCTTAGGTCCTTGACTTTGTGCTATTTCTTGTTTAGTCTTGATTACTTCTTTGGCTGATAGAAGTGCTCTAAATGGATAAGGAGGGCACTCGGGGAAGATATTTCTCTCATCATCCGTATCAACCTCAGTTCTTAGTTCGGTGTGTCCTCATTCTACCACCCAAACAAGCATGGGTCCTAATGAGGACAACTGAATTGTAGCGTAGAGTTTTGCAAGTGCATCAATTTGCAAGTTTAGCCTCTTAGGGATGTGACTCAAGGATACGCCCTCAAACTAGGCCATTTATGATTTTTCATTATCGTGATAAGGTTTGAGAGTTTCTTTTCTCACATCATAGATCTCTTTGAGCTGTCAGATAACCAACTCAGAGTCGCCATATATCTTGAGTTGTTCCAAGTCAAGGTCGAGGGCTATCTCCAGTCCGATTATAGGGGCTTGATATTCTGCCTTATTATGAGAACCGACTTAAGCTAGAGAGAAAGAAAGTGGCAATATTCCTCCTCTCCGAGTTAAGAATACTACTTTGGCACCTCCTCGATCGGATTGGAAGGCTCCATCAAAGTACAATTCCCAAGCATGATCAAGCTCGATACAAAATACTTCTTCATCAAGGAGGTCGCTTGATAGAGGAGATTCTATTGATACGGGGTGTGCTGCAAGAAAGTCAGCCAAGGCCTTGCCCTTGACAGCCTTTTTTGGGACATACGTGCTATCGAACTTCATCAGCAATAATGCCCACTTAGCAAGGCGTCCTGACAAGCACGGGCATGTCGTAAGAAACTTTACGGGATCAACTTTATATATAAGTTTAACTTCATGACAAAGCAAGTAATGGCGACGTTTTTGTATAATGAAAATTACGGCCAAGCACATCTTCTCAATAGGGGGATAATTCTTCTCGCCCCTTGCAAGTAAATAATGCTTGATATCGTCAAGGGTTGCCTGATATGCTTGATCTTAAATGAATGGGGTATCTTTCTTTAGCAGGTTCTTAAAAGGTTTACAGCGACCTGAAAGGTTTGAGATGAATCTGCGAATGTATGCCAATTGCCCTTGGAGTGCAGTTCTCGAAGTGTAGTCGGTGATGGAATTTCTTGGATTGCCATGATCTTGACTGGCTCGACTTCAAGCCTTCGAAGTTGATGACGAACCCCAAGAATTTTCCTGAACGCATGCCAAAAGAGAATTTTAGTGGGTTCCTTTTAAGTTGATGAAGACGTAGTCTCTTAAATACCTTTTCAAGGTCTCTCATGTGAGCATCCTTCTCCTTGGATTTTACCACCAAGTCATCTACATAACACTCCACCTCTTTGTGCATCATGTCTTTGAAAATGGTCATCATTGCTCTCTGGTATGTGGCGCCAGCATTCTTTAGTCCAAAAGGCATCATTGTGTAACAAAAGACCCCTTTTGGAGTTAAAAATGCAGTGGCCTCTTCATCTTTGGGCACAATTCTTATCTGATTATACCCGTGGTATCCGTCCATGAAGGAAAAGATTTGACAGTGAGCTGTTGCATCGATGAGCATCTCGGTGAATGGCAACACGAAGTCATCCTTGGGACAGGTGATATTGAGATCATGGAAGTCAATGCAAACCCTGATTTGATCATTTTTCTTCTCTACTGGAACAACATTTGCTAGCCATTTTGGGTACTTGACTTCGCGAAAAAGGCCTTCTTGTTTGAGTTCGGTCACCTTGGCGTCTATCTGCATCTCGAGGTTAGGCCTAAACCTTCTCTATTTCTATTTGACAAGTTTGATAGTCGGATCTATGCCGAGACATCTCATGGTAATACCAAGCAAAGATGTCTCGGTTTGCTCTCAAGAAGGTAGTGAAATCTTCTTTCTTGTTTGGAGACATATTCGCTGAATGAAAGTGCCACTTCGTCTCCAAGATTTATTTCTTCGAGTTTGTCAGCTGTGGCCTGACCACCTTCTTTCCATTCTTCTAGAGCCTCTTGCAACTCTTCATCGTTGTTTTCAGAGATCTTTTGATCGACCTCAAGTGTAGAGAGCCATGACCCTGACATCTCTGCTTCCAATAGGGCTCCAGAGTATGTCATGATTTCTGTGCCTCTCTCAAATTGAGGGAAAGAAGGATCAACCTCAAACATGGCAAGGCAATCAGGCCACAAGAGCTTGTTTTGGGGTTCAACAAAGGTTGGGCGTGAAGTATCCTTGTATGAATCACACGGTCCTTGCACAGATGTGCACTGTGCTTGCTCCACAATGACTTGCGCTTCATAAACTTGCACCATATTGCAAGCTCTTGAGAGTAAAAGCTTTGCCCTCTCGATTCTCTTAGTCTTTGTTCAAAATCTGGCTCAAGGTGCCACTGGGGTTTCTTTGGCTTCAACTTCTTGTGCTTCTTTGAAGAAGGTGGCTCTGCTTTGGCTTACCTATCAAGGCATCAGCAACTGTTAGGAATCCTGCTACCTTTGCTAGGGTCTTTCTCAATCGCTTCCACTGCATCTTGCTCATGTTGGATCCTGCAAGTTCTGGATCTAGAGCCTTGAAGTCCAGGAATATCAAGGTTGTACCTACAGGGAACGTAGAAGAGAGAGAATGAGAAGCAACAGAAGAAGAAGGAGAAGGGTTAGAAGGTGGGGTACTTTTAAGGTCGCCCCTCATCAGATTGATCTGGGCTGCTTTTTACGTCATCACCAAGGTTGGACGGGTGCAAGGGGTCTTTTAGGTCTTTCCCTTGCTTACATCGTTGGGGAGTGCTTTTAACATCGTCACCCTCATTGGACTTGTGCTGAGTGGGAGATGGCACGAGAATGTCTTCTTGACAGGATGAAGAAGGAACAAGGATCGTGTCAGGGATGAAGTCCAATAAAGTTGGCAGCGAAGGAAGGGGCCTGAGAAATTTCTGCTCGACTGTGGGTTGAAGGGTCTTGTTTCTTTGGTGAGTAGCCCTTGGTGTGCGTCTCTTTCTGATTTTCTGAGATGATATTTGATTTGTCTCGCTGGGCTTGCGAACAACTCTTGCTTGGCGAACTGCTTCTCGCCTTAAGGGCTTGAGTTTGCTTCTACTATGGTAGACTATCCATGATTGGGAAGTCGAGGATTTGACGGAGTCCCAGTTATTGATAGGAAGGTCTAGCTTTGTGAGTCTTCTTGCCCCGATAGAGGAATCACTTGGGGATCACTTACATAGAGATTGTAAAACTCCTAACACTCTTGCATTTTCTTTAAGAATATGTCTAGGAAACTTGTGCATTCTAGTAGGTAATGGACTCTTATCGGATGGTACGAGCACCAACGATCTTTATTCCCTTTCACAAGCTGCTTTAGTGTGATTATGCCTTCCTGAAGCATTATAATGAAGAAGGCGTAAAGGATACTAGGCATTTTGTCTTCCTTTTGAATGCTTACGGCATGGGAGGCCTCTGCTGCCCCAAAGGCCTTCTTTAAGTCTTCAAGCTTTATCTGACCCTTCCGAATCTGGGCTTCAATAATATCCTTAAGTGTGTAGCAGTCGTCTGTGGGATGATTGATCCTCTGATGGTAGACACATTAATTTGCCTGAGTGTCAAGGCCAGGTTGCTCGGGGAACTTAGCTTCTAGAAGCTGGACCATATTTTGTTCCAATAATAACCTGAACAGCGCAAGGACCCTTTTCTTCTAGAAGGGACAGACCTTGTTCCTATGCCTAGTGAAATAATCACCTCGATCAAAGTTTGTTTGTAGAGGCACCCGATTGTATGACTGTTGTTGCTTGCCAGTATGGGGTGTCACCCTTTAAAGGAATTCAATGTTAGGGAGGGAGCCTTCTTTGAATCAGTGATCATAACGGACGCACTGATTACCCCTTTCTGTTGGAGCATCATGTGTTATTTCGAGAGCTACTATTGCCACGGTTGTTTGCTGAGCTTGCAGTGGTTGTCGTGTCCCACCATGGTCGCATGATAAACTTTCTATGCGAACTGATTTAGAGATCAACTCGGACATGAATGTCCGATTAGAGGCCTCGACATGTAGAGCGATCTCGGGTCGCATGTTCCGCATGCAAGTTTGGACTACTTCCTTCTCAGTCATAGGATTAGAATGGCGGGAAGCAAAGTTTCTCCATCTTGATATGAATTGATCCACGGGCTCATCGGGGTCTTGAGTTAGGGTGAGAAGTTCAATGGTTTGAACCTCTCTCTCGACCTCATAGAAGCGTTGATAGAACAGTTTCTCCATCTCCTCCCATTTATGGATTGAGTTGGAGGAAGTCGGGTATACCATTGAAATGCTAGGCCATCAAGGGTCGCAACGAACTGTCAGAGAAGAAGTCTCCCGTCAGCTGCTGTTTCTCAATGTGCTTCCTTGAAGTGAATGCTGGTTCAAGGATGTGGTTCTGTTGAATAAAGGAAACTTCCCTTTCTTATAATCTGAGGGAAACAGGTCTTGATCAATATTTGAGGGGTATGGCCTTTGAAAAGGCATCGCACCCTGTATCCCTGGGATTTGTCTATTCTTTAAGCTATGGGTGACCAAGCGTTAATGTATATCTGAGAGACTGGATGAGGGACATAATTATCCTGTAAGGCAGAGGGTCGTGGGGATGCACCATCGGAGTGATGGGAATTGACCTCATGGTTAGCCGCCTAACGTCCGACATCGATACAATCGATCTTTTCCATCATCGCGCGCACCATATCCTCAAACTTGCTCATGTGCTCTTCCTGCGCATCACCGGGCTCACTTACAACCATTACACTGACCGTTTCTCCATGGAGGTCAATGTTAGTGAAACCACGGGCTTGCAAACCTATCGAGTCATACGTGGTAGGTCAGTGGCAAGGGGCCAGCTTGCCCGGACTGAGCTTGACTTTTGTATGTTGATCGCGTTTGGACAGGTGCTCTTGGGACCGTGGCTACTGAGTGACTGGGTCTTCTTCTGCGACACTAACAACAACATAGGGCTCATGGAGCTCTTTTTCAGGCTTCATCATCTAAAGGGGGTAGAAGGGATTCAGGTGAAGAGGGTCGTCAGAATTGGTTGTTTTGACTGCCTTGGTCACCTCCATAGTCAAAATTTGCAAGCCTCTATCGCATTTAGACTTGAGGTTTTGATGTACCTCAAGTCAAAACTTCGATCTAGGTCGCGGCTGGTCAGCTCTTCTTGCACCGGAGAAAGCTGTCTCCATCAGGTGGGGCAAAGGATGAGGGTCAGGAACTGGAGTCATATTGGGTCGGGGTGGATGAAGGCCTCGATCTTCCATCAGGTTATTGTACCGAGCTCTCTTGTGGGCTCCAGAGACACGACCAAAATGACGGGGCTAACTCAAGATGGTACTCTTGGGGAAAACCTTCTAGTACCAAGGCTGAAGTTGCTTGCTCCATGAAGGAGGAGTGGCCTGGAGCAGGATTGAGTCATGAGAAAGCTTGGGTCGAGGGCGAGAGGATGTCTGTGATGGCGACACATGTGTGCCCTTTGAAGAAGGATTACGGCAGACCTGAGGGTCCGCTTGGGCTCGTGTAAGCGGTCTGGCCTTAAGAGGCCAAGAACTATGAGCAAGTGTCTGTAAGAGAATAAGTGTAGGCTTGCCTCTTACAGGTTGCGCTTGTGTGTGTAGAGTAGGAGGACCTGGCTTTGGAACGTTCGATCTTGAACACGGACTTGAGGCAACAGAAGGGTTGCCCGAAGGTTTTACTCGAGTGGGTAATCCACGAGCCTTATGGTGTGTGTGAGGGGTGGAGACCATGGGGTTTCCACCTCAATGTGTTGAGCCTATAAGGACAGAGACCAACGATGAAGAAATGTGGGGGCTAGCCTTATGGCGACCCACAGAAGCTAAGACAGCTTGTTTGCCTTTTGCAGAAAGGGACTGGGCAGCCTTTTGACGTACCTCAGAAACACAACCAGCAAATGACTTGTCGGTGGCTGGGTGCATGCTGAGTGGGACAACAGAAGTACTGCCGATGCAAGGCACCTTGGTTTTGTTTCCACCAGAGCAAGGAGATGGGGAGTGAGAGATTTTTAGGTCTCGCCTCACACTGGTCCAGGTTAAGACCTGAGAGCTAGACAAGGGGTCTTTTCTCAATAGTAGGGACCGAAGTTGAAGGAACTTATTCCCTAGGGACACTCTAGAATACGGGGATAAGAAAATCGCCGATCGGAATAAATGGGTTCCAAAACATGTAAGACATAAATAAAATATGAAAAGATAATGAAAGCAAATAATAAAAGAAGAAACTAAACAAACAAGAATGATCCGACTAAGAGGTAATAAGTCCCCGATGGAGTCGCCAAGCTGGTTAGGTGCCTCAATCTCGTCCTTGGGATCCTTTCAGAGATCGAGCAGCACGTGTCTCAGGTTTTGAGGGAAGACTCGGGACGTTTTTGAGATCTCTCTCTCGAGAACCTCTTTCGAGAACTGGGGCAGGTGTTACCAATCGGTGAGATAGGAATTTAAGGTGGGTTCGGAACATACTCGAGCTGACTCACATGGGCGCAGTCTTAAATCACTAAGAAAGCCCTCCAGTAATAAAACTGGTTCCAAATCGCAGCCCTTGGCTTGTATTCTTTTTTTTTTTCTGCAATCACACACATATATGGCAAAGGTTATAAGACAAGTGGGTCAAACATCATTGTTTCCTCTTTGATGAATGTACACAAGCATGCGCATTCAAAAAGAAGAAGAGAAGAAAGATGGGGGAGAGAAGAATTCAACTGAGCAAGACGATTAGCGTGGTCACTAAGCTGGTGAATAATTGGCTTGACGTGGTAGCAAAACTGGCTCGGTAACTAAGACTGGCTCACATGATTACTACTAGATGTCATTACTAGTACTAACTAGCTAGGCACGATGGCTAGTCTGTCGTGGCAATAAAGCAGGCCAAGTAATCTTGGCACAACAACATTACGGCTAGACGACAGTGCTACCATGAGAGGCTAAACTCAATCCCTGTTAGTCGAATAAAAGTGTAGCAGAATGATGGTTATGAAGATGAAATAAGAAAAGAAGGGAACAAAAAGAAGGAGGGAGAAGAAAGGACAAGAAGAGTATGAAAGGCGAGAGCATAAAAGAGAGAGAGAGAAGGAAGATGTAGTCGACGTTAGGCATTACCGGCTGTATTAGAAGGAAGAGAAAGAAAACACAATCGGTGCTAGGCTTCATCGACTATGTTATATAGAGAAGGAGACAGAAGCCGCAGTCGGTGTTAGGCTTCACCGACTATTCCAGAAGACAAGAGAGAAAATGCAGTCGATGTTAGGCTTCGCTGACTGTCAAAAGAAGAGAGAGAAAATGTAGTGGACGTTAGACTTCGTCGACTGTTTCAGAAGAAGAGAGAAGGGGAGAGAGATCCAACAGGCACCAGGCTTCGCTGACTGGCTTTAGAAGAGAAGGAGAGAGAGAAATCCAACAGGCGCTAGGCTTCGCCAATTGGCTCATGAAGAGAAGGGAAGAGAGAAATCCAACCTGCACTAGGCTTCGCCGACTTGCTTAGAAGAAGAGGGGAGAGGGAAATCCAACTGGTGTTAGGCTTCGTCGACTAGCTTTGAAGAGGAGGGGAGAGAGATATCTAACCGGCGCTCGGCATTGCCAACTAGCTTCATAAGAGAAGGGGAGAGAGAAATCCAACCGGTTCTAGGCTTTACCTACTGGCTTAGAAGAAGAGGGAAGAGAGAAATCTAATCGGCATTACGCTTCGTCGACTAGCTTAGAAGAGGAGGGGAGAGAGAAATCTAGCCAGCGTTAGGCTTCATCGACTGACTTTAGAAGAGAACGGGAGAGAGAAATCTAATCGGTGCCAGGCTTTGCCAACTGCATTAGAAGAGGAGGGGAGAGAGAAATCCCACCCGACGTTGGGAATGAAAGAAGAGGAGAGAGAAAATCATACCCAGGGCTATGTAGGAAAGTAGAGGAGAGAGAAAAGAGAGATAGGGATGAGAAAGAAGGGAGGAGAGAGAAAGAGATAGACACGAGACAAAAGGGAGAGAAAGAGATAAGGATGAGAAGAAGAGTGATAGAGATAGAGATAGAGATGTAAAATAGTGGAGGAGAAAGAAAGAGAAAAATGAGATAGAGGGGAGTAGTGAGAAAGAGATAGAGACGAGATAGAGGGGATGAGAGAGAAAGAGAGGAGGAGAGAAAGATGGGAGGAGAGAGAAAGTTACCTGCTCAAAGAGTACTGACCTTTCACTTCTCTCTCCTCTCTCTCTTCAAGACGCACTCACAAGCTCAAGCAAAAATCAAAATTTTTATTGATTGATCCAAGAAGAATGAATACGTTCCTTATACAATGAGGCATTGCTTGTTTATATAGAATTGGGTTAAAAAGTGGGAGTACACTCAAAAACTACCTAGAATTGAAGAAAATTACAATTTAATTGAACTTAGACAAATTCTAAAAATATGTGCAAAAAGACTATTTTGCCCCTGCCTAACAATGTGTAGAATTTTACAACAGTCCCTGCTGCTGCCCGAGAAGTTGCGTGATCTTTCGTGACTGAACCGAGTTCGTTTTGATGCCCTTTTGATCGAAAGACTATTGTTTTCTTGTAGGGCTCGGCATGGCGATCATTTTGATACCAACTTCGAGCCATGAATCATGTTTTTGAGCCATGATCATGAGACTTGAATTTTGGATGAATCTTGAAAACTTCGGATCGATTGTGTGCTCGTTCCTTGATGTTTATTCGTGAATTCTTCATTGAATCACATTGATCATGCCGTCACGATCATGTTGCAACGAACGTAGCTTGATCTTGTGTCCGGATGAAGATTTTGTCGTCTTGAATATTTTGACCAGAATTTTAAAATTTGATGGTCGGAATTTACAGCAGCTTTAAAACCTTCATGTGTGAAATCTAACCATTCATCGTACACGAGGTTCAGACCAGAGATAGCCTCAGACCTCACCCACATAATGCAATTAGTTTTGTGCTGATGGGATATGTGAGCGTCGTGATCTGGCTGCTCGAACGAGGCGTGCTGCTATTGAATTTTCTGCAACTTCCTTCACGGATCAGCGACTTCCATTTAGTTTTTCTCTCTGCTCGGGTGTCTTCATTGGGCATACCACATATCCAATTACTCGTCTTGATGAGACGAACACGCTCACCAAATTGGGAGCGATCCGACTTGGAACGAGTGAGTTGTAGGTGCCGAAAGTGATTGCCCATGACTGTAAAAACAGCCACCTTTAATGGTGTTTTGATGGCGTGAGGACACACGAGAATAGCATGCGGCTTATCGCTTTTCCATATTTTACCATAACTTTGTGTTGGAGTGCCCGATTAAGCTGAAACTTGACCCATAGGGGTTTTCGATCGTGCTAGATCTAATAACGGTATTCCCACAGCTATTTGATGCCCTAAAGTATGGCTCTAGTTACAGGGTCCATTTCAGGGTGCTAGAGACCGATTTAGTTGAAACTGTTTCGTTGTGTTCACTACCTTAGACATGTCTGATCGTGATGAAACTTGGCGGTCTTTTGAAGTGCTGATGAAGATCTTGACCAATTTTGAAGTGATTATAAGACTGTTAGGAATTTCCCCTGTTTTGTAGGCTTTATTGACCAGATTCCTATTAGGGACCAAAGTGCTGAAAAATACGTTCAAACAGAGTCCCCCATTTTTCCACTGTTTTGTAGTCTTTATTGACAAGATTCCTATCAGGGACCAAAATGCTGAAAAATAGTTCAAACAAAGTCCGCTATTTTTCGTACATTAAAAAGTAAGTTCCCCAACGCGTCAATGACTTTCCTATCATTGGACCTTGGTTCCGAGATTGGTTTCTTTCCACTCGGCAGTGGCCTGAGCTCATGGCCCTTTTGGCTTCGATTTCGATGATAGGCATCTTGAGCATGGCCTCTTGCCATGTGAACTTTCCACTCCTTGAGGCTCTTGCTGAGAAGTTCAACTATCAGATGAACACTTTCTTTCTTCCCACAGGTGAGACAATGTCGACTTTGGAGGAAGTTGCCAGGATTTCTGGCCTGAACTTGGCCGAGATTGCATATCAACCCTTCACTGCCATTGATGACCATTATATCACGAGCGCGCGACTGTTGGGGCCTACTTATTCTTCTCATTATCAGTGGGTTGATATGGAGTTGCTGGTCCGAAATCAAGAGCAATCTCGAGCTGCCGAACAGATCCGTACTTTTCCTGTTGTATTGTTGGGCTCTATTATCTTTCCGAGTGGTCGTAAGACAATTCGTAGTTCCCTTATTCCTTTAGTCCAAGCCTCCTAGGAACGAGCGGGTTACGCCATAGTTCCGAACGTGTTGGCGGGCATATACCGGGGTCTTCACAACAAGGTCACGCGAGGTAACCGATTTATTGAGGGCACTGATTTGATTTTTTTTTTTTGGGGCTCTAGAAACCATATTTTGTCATAGGAATAAATTGGAAAAAGCCCAGCTCAATCCTAGAGGGTCTCAGTTGGACTTTTATTGTGGGATCTTTTGGAATGCTTTTGACTCCTGTTTTCTGCAGATTTGAGCCTACGAACACGTTGCTATTGTCCACCCTCCTCGATCAACAACAGTTGTATCTGTTGCTTTGGGAGTAGCATATGTTAAGGACACCACTCGACCTCGAGATGTCAATTATTATCGGAGAATTCTTGACGAGTTGTCGTCATTCAATTGGGTGATCAGGGTTCTTGAAAACGTATCTCTATTGTTGCCTGCTATGGGGCACTCATGTCTTATTCTGGTGGGGCAGCACTTCACAGAGGGGTATTTCCCTCAGAGGGTGCTTCACCAATTTCGCCATACTCAAAATTATACTTCTACAGGAGAGGAGATTGATCGTTGCCCTATCTTTCCGCTTTGACGAGACTCTTCCACTCTTCTGGTCAACGCTGGTTTGTCGTGGAAGAGAAAAAAGTCCTCTTTTAGCGAGGGGTTAGTTAAGCAAGATAAGCCCACAACCACTTTGAACTATGACTATTGGTGAGAACATGCCTTCCCTCTTCCACTATGCCCCAAATCTTCGAGACTTCGTGGAGAGTCTTCTGCTCCTACTCCGAATCTTGTGCTTCATCAAGAAGATGGCACTTCTTGTTCAAACAAAAGAATCAAATCCAATGAAGACACGTCTAACATCAGCTTGGAAGAAGTTGAAGTCGAATTGACTCGATGGGCGGCCTTCGTGGTGGAACTCAAGGAGAAGGATGTTGATCCGAAGCCGAAGACTGAATAACCAAAATATTTTATGTTCTATTGACAAGAATACGTTGATCTTGTGATCATTCTATTTTCAGAAGTTTTATTTTATTTTTTTCTTTTTTTAAGTCCATAGAGACAATAGTAACATTGGTCTCAAGATTAGATTTGATCGTGAGAATGCATGTGATGAAGCTATGTTTAGTGGATGAATAAAATATGAAATTGTGACATATCCAGAATATTGTTTTGCATTCTGATTGATTTCTTGGGATTGTGGAGAAAGAAGAAATTTTTTTTTTTGATTAACGGGTTGGGCGGCACGGACCGTGTCTCCTGGGAGGCACGAGGCTTGCCGCTAAGCAAATATATATATAAATATATATATAAATATATATATAAATATATATATAAATATATATATATATATATTTATTTATTTATTTATTTTTATTTATTTACGGGTTGGGCGACACAGACCTTGACACCTGGGCGGCACGAGACTTGTGGCCAAGCAAATCTTTTATTTATTTATTTATTTCTATCAGGTTGGGTGACACGGACCATGTCGCGTGGGTGACACAAGGTGAGCCGCCAAGCAATTTTTTTTTTTGGTTTGTTTTTACTAAGTCTGGGCGACACAAACGTTGTCGCTCGAGCGGCACGAGGTGTGCCGCCCAGCCCAGGTGAGATTTTAATATAAAATGGGGCGTGCTCCTCCCCCATTTTCCATTCACTTGTTTTGAGTCTTCCCACTCTTCTTTTTATTCTGAATTTTCAAACTTTCAACCCTACTCCACTTGGGTTTTCTTGCCAAAATTGCATTTTATACCAAAATCGGATTGATTGTCATGGATGGACACCGAGGAGCATCAGTGGACACTCGGATTAGGTCATATTTTGAGAATAAAGGGGTAAGAGAAGGTAAGTCTTCAGCTTTCGAAATGTTTGATGAAATGTTCTAATGAATGTTGGCTTGTTTGCTTTTTTGTTTTTTTTTAGGATTGTACACTACCTGCTTTGGCTTGCGAGAGAGAAAAGATCTTCATTTCCAATTTCCTAAATACAAGATAACTTGTTAAAATTTCATGAAATACTTTTGTTGGGATAAATTTTTTTTCAAAAAAAATGCACAAACATGCCAAGAATCTTCATTTGAAAATGCTTCTGACTTGCTCGTGAACTGTTCGGTTAAAAGCCCAGATCATTGGGAGCTACGTTGAGATGGTGTGAGATAGCCTTGATGGAGGATGGTTAACCCAGACTACGAACAAGTCCAGAATAGACTGGGATTGGGAATGACCAAAATGCTTTTGACATGCATGTGAACTGTTCTGTTAAACGCCCAGATCATCAGGGTAATTTTAGGGAACTATTGCCACCCCTTGGTGCAAAAAGGACCAAAAACACCCTTGAGTGTAAAATGACCAAAATACCCTTGAGTGTGAACTCTACTTTTTCAGGCGTAATTTTGAATGACTGTCTCCGCCCCCATCGTCTAGAGATGGTAGGATGACCATACTGCCCCTATGGGTGTAAAATGACAAAAATACCTCTGAATGCAAACTTACCAAAATACCCCTGAGTGTAAACTCTACCTTTTTGGAGGTAATTTTGAATGATTGCCTCTACCATTGTAATATAGGGATGGTAGGATGACCATACTGGCCCTTTGGGTGTAAAATGACCCAAATTTCCCCAGTGCAAAATGACCAAAATACCCGAGAGCGTAAACTCTAACTTTTGGGGTAATTTCGAATGATTGTTTCTGCCCCCATAAACTAAGGATAGTAAAATGACCATACTGCCCCTTTGGGTGTAAAATGACAAAAATACCCTTAGTACAAAATGACCAAAATACCCTTGAGCGTGAACTCTACCTTTTGGGGGTAATTTTGAATGATTGTTTCTACCCCCGTAATTTAAGGATAGTAGAATAAACATACTGTCCCTTTAGGTGTAAAATGACCAAAATACCCTTGAGTGCAAAATGACCAATATAGCCTTGCGTGTGAACTGTACCTTTTGGGGGTAATTTTGAATGATTGTTTCTGCCCTCGTAATCTAGGGATAATAGAATGACCATAATGCCCTTTTGGGTGTAAAATACTCTAGAGTGCAAAATGACCAAAATACCCCTATTGTGAGGTGATTTTTTTTTTCTTTTTTTTTTATGAACTATGAGAGGTGTCGAGCTTGATGACTCCCCCCCCCTTATATATATATATATATATATATATATATATTCTTACAGGGGTTCTTCATTGACTAGAGATCTCGCCTATTTTCTATTCGCAAATGGGTAAGGTTGTTGACTTCTGGGCAGGTGCCTGGATTGGTTTATGGGAGCTCTGCCAGATCAGGCCTTTTAGCTTAGATGGTGCCTTGATTATCGAGTTATGTCTTCGATATAGACTGGATACTTGTTCAATTCCACTGCGATGTGGTGAGCTTGCCCCTACCCTTGAGGATGTTACCCGGATTCTTGAGGTTCGGAGTGAGGGCAGGCCTTTTTTGAGTATTCCCCTAGGTATGTTTACTAGTTATGCCGCTGACTACAAGGAATTACTCGATATTCGTTTAGAAAAAACCAGGGAAAGGCATGATTCAAAGATCCACCTTGGGAAGCTAAGGTGGGAATTTACTGGAGTAGCCCACTGTGTAGAGAGGATGATAGGTGGCGGTGCTCCCCGCGTTTCAGCTTCTATGGGTAAGAGACCGTCCCACAAGGGAAGGCCCCCCTATGGAGGTGGATGGTGCTGGGGTGAGTGAGTCAGTGTAGGGTGAGTCTAGTCACCCTTTGACCAGAGGTGCTGCACGATTATCAGGGGATGCAGAAGGAGTTGGGCGTGACACTTCTGATCTTGGTGATGGGAGCGCATTTTTTGATGAGGATACGGTGCCTCCTCAAGTGTCACTTACTAATGAGGAGTGGAAAGACTAGGAGAGAGAGAGGATCCGGTATGCTCATGAGCGGGCTATGATCAAGTTGAGCTAGAGGTGTTCCGACAGGAGGTGGATCAGACCATTGATCATGGTCCTCTTTCAGATAGTGAGATATATTCCCTGCGAGCCTTCCTTGCGCACTTGTTTGGGGAGGTTCTATTTTTGTATCGATCCAAGGGTCAAGCCCATTTGTTAGTGGTTTGCGTGACCAGGTAGTTACACTACTTGGAGCGAGTGGCGTGGCGTCCATTGATCGTGGGCTGGCTGCATCATCACCTTTGTAGTGTGCTAAAGGAGCCGACTTCTTGGGGGGTTGTTCATTCCTTCTCCAAGTCTAGGCATGGGAGCACATCACCATTCCTCGTCCTATTCTCAGTCGACTGACGCCATCATTCCCAACAATTCATTGCTGGTCATGTGGAGTGTGGGATTCTGAGAGGATCCCTTCATGGTTCTATTACTCGCAGCTCTTGGACACTTAGGTTCTAGGGGAGGTGAGTTATGTGCTTGGTCTTTTCTTTCTTCATTTTCTTCTTCTTCTTCCCCCATCTTTCTCGTTCTTTACTTGACATATGTTTTTTTTTTTTTGATTTCTAGATCGGTTGGACTCCTATGAGAGTTGAGCCCATCCCTATTGTTTACGTGTCTTCCTCTCAAGCTTTTAGGATGACGGTTCACCTGATTTGCATGTTTCTGGTGATGCCCACTTTCCCTGGTCAAGTTCGACGTCAGCTTGGCCTTCCTCAAACGTTCTATGAGATTACCCCACCCTGGACTCCCATTATGGTTTCCACCGCCTATGAGGGTGCTTGTCACACCCCAAGAATTTACAATACTGTTATTCCTGAGATGTGACGGACAAAACATATATACATCTGTTGATAGGACAAATTTACAGTGGCGAGGTCTTACAAAGTAACAAAAGAAAGTTTAAGCAAAACTACAATATCTTCCCAAAGTTGATCTTGACGAGGACACAAATGAAACCGCAGTTATCCTGAAAAAATGTTTACCATAGTTTGATGAGTTTGGCTACTCAGTAAGTGATCATCATAATCCTAAAAATAATCATGATTGAAAGATATCAATATTTTCAAAAAGGAGATCGATTAACAGAAATACTAAGTATAATCCGAGTAATTGAAATGCTTATACACTTTTAACGGCAGTACATAATTCAAAGGATTTCACAAAATACCCTACTGGCGTCCCAAGTAGGTCACCTATATACCCCATCAGCGTCCTGATAGGTCCACTTAATCCCTATCGGCGTCCCAGATAGAGCCACTTAATCTTTGCAGGTCCA
>NW_006499563.1:6210856-6224458 GCF_000471905.2 Amborella trichopoda | reverse complement strand
AAATTTTGTTTTAGGGTGAGAGTGCTCACATCCCCTATTTAAATTCTTATAACGTATTATTATATTGTTTTCTTACGCTCTACCTCATACCTGAGGTGTCATGTTAAAAGCAGACTTTTATCGTACGAAAACCACGTCCGCTAAAGGACGTTGCCAGCTGCAAGCAGCAGGAGGCAAAAGCAGACAAAGGAAAAAAAAGTAAAGGCAAAGAAAAAGTTAATCCAAAGCAAAAGTTTTGAAAATAGTGATGGTCCCCAAGGACCATCATATTCAAACAGAACATCATCTAATTAAAAGCATATTTTCTCCTTTTTTCTTTTGTTTTTTTTTTTTTTTTTTTTTCAAAAGTTTAGGATTGTTACAGTGCTTATTTGAGAGAGATGGCTCCTTGAGTAGAGGAATGGAGGAGTAGGGCTACTTGCGTTATTGGTGAGGAGGAGGAGGAGGATATGTCCCTGCCTTAGTATGAGGATAGATATAGGGCTGTCTTGAGAGATATAGCCACTCTCACCAATCATGGTGAGGGGTGATGCGGGAGTTACAGACTACTTATCTTGATAAGAGCCGATCGTCTACTGATGAGGTCGCTTCCCTTCGTACTGAGTGTGATTCAGTGATCGAGGAGCGGGATTCGATAGCAGAGGACTTCGAGCATCTGCACCAAAATTTTGATAGGATGGTGGCGGGGCGTGACTTCATGAGGGACTAGCTGGAGATGGTTCAGGCTGAGTTGGAGAGAGTACAATCAGTACCATCCTCCTCTTTTGTTGCTCCTACCCTTCCTGGACCATCTGCCAACTGCAATAGACATTTAGAGAGAAATGTAGAGCGCTACCAATCGGAGAGGGTATGCTTTGCTGTTTCAACACAATTCTGCTAGAGATGAATGTCACGAGCTTAAAGAGGATGTGAAGGGTCTTATGGACAAGTATGGCAGACAGTCAGGACTCCTATTGGCTGCATGTGGCAACCCTTCTGTAGCAAATGTGAATCATTATGTGAGGGTGCCATTACCATCTTCCGTTTGAAGTCGGTCACAATCTCGGGCATCTACTCAGGCAGGTTCGACCGAGGTTGGTGGGAGAGGCGAGTAGTCGTACAACAACGGTCAAGGAGGATTCAGTATCAAAGATGCGACCTTCGTCTCTTTTTTTTCTTTCTTTTTGTGTGTAGGGACTACTCTGGAACTTCATATGTATATATTGCTTCGCTTTTTGTTCTACCAAGGCTTCTTTCTCTTGCTTGGTATCCTACCCTCTTTTTTTTTTTTATGTGCGATTGATTCATCAAAGTAGTGGGGAACATGTTGTTTGCACAAACTTTTTAAACTGATTATTATTTTTATTTTTTTTCACAAACTCCGCCCCCCTAGTTGTAGGGGTTTTGTTTCAAATTTCCAGCGATGGGTCATTGTATGCACACAAAGGGATAAGCTTGCCTCATTTTGACTAAGGGCATCCAGTCGAGAGAAAGAATCTCCCAAACTAGCCAATTTTGTCATTGACAAGGTTCACCCATCTCCTATATGTGGTAATTGGTAGTTATACTCATATAATCATGGAGTGCTTGACTAGTTTCTAGCCTTCATAACAGGCATAGGAAGTTGGCTTCAAGAATGAGGCTAGATTACTAACAGTTTAACCTCTTGTAGTGATGGAGGAAGTCCCTTCTAAAAGGAGAACGCTTTTGAAAATGGATGATTTTAACGATCAAATTGAAACAACATTTTCAAAAGAGATGGACCTTATAGTTTTGCCACCTATGGCCCTTTGGTGGTCATTTTCTTTGTTATATTCTAAACAAGGATGATGAGAGGATTCCCTTGTGGGATCATGAGAACTCATAAATCATGAAGTCGTCATTTTACATTTGGATCTTTCATCCTCTACTTTGTGGATCCATGAAGAGCCCTCTGGATTCTTGTCAGGCTTCTCTCTTGGAGGGTCTTGATGTTTTTTAGCGTTCGTCGAAATCACTTCGGTTTTCCATTCATGTCACTCTCCTACATCTTTCTAAGTTAGTTATATTGGGAACCTGCGGTAGGGTTTAGGAGGGGTCTTAATCCTCAGGGTTTGCTTGTGCAGTATTATTGCAACTTGCAAGTACTAGTTTGTACTTGAGTGTTTTGCATCGAAAGCTCCTTCTTGGAGATCTTTTTATTCCTTTTACCCGTGATGCCTTTTCAGGTTTTCACCACGTCCAGTTTTTTGTTTTTTTATTTTTCTTTGTGATGCCTTTGTAGGTTTTCACAATGTTTTTGAGCCCATTATGGGTAATATTTTCTGAGATACATTGCATTAATGGGGTCACTGAGTTCGCACCCTTCCTGATTTTTTATCTTATAAGTATTGTCTGCATGCACTCGGGTAACCACGAATGGCCCCTCCCAATTAGGTTTGAACTTGCCTAATGGGTGTGGATTTGTAGGAGTGTGGAAGATTTTCTTGAGTACCATATCTCCTTCTCTGAATTGTCGAGGAACAACTTTTCTTTGATATGCCCTTTCGGTTTTATGTTAGTAAGCAATATTTTGTGTTCTTCGTTGTTGTTTTTCATCCAAATTAATGAGGAAAGTGATTCATGCTTCGTCCTTTTGTTCCTCATCTGAATTTTTATGAATAAGGATTTGGAGAGATGGTATCTCAACTTCTATGGGTATCACTACTTCCATATCATACACCAATGAGTATGGGGTCATGCCAGTAGGAGTCTTCTCAGTTGTTCGGTAGGCCCATAGGGCATCATTTAGCTTTTCGTGCCAATCTTTGCCACCTTCTGTTATTCTATCTATTATTCTAAGCAGTCCTTTATTTGTGGCCTCGCTTGTCTGTTTCCTTGAGGGTAGTAAGGTGTGGAGAATTTCTGCGTTATCTTGAACTTTTTACACACCCTTTCATTTTTGAAATTGGATCCATTGTCAGTAAGGATTGACTCAGGAACATCAAATCTGAATACAATGTTGTTCTTCATGAAACGGGCAACATGTTGTCCTTATATTTGACAAATGATGCATCCTCAACCCATTTTGTGAATTACTCTATAGCCGTTAATATTAGACGGTGGTCATTTGAGTCTTTTGGGGATATTATTCCAATGATATCAAGACCCCACATGGCAAAGAGCCATATGGGCAGCGTTGTGTTGAGTGATACGGACGGTGCATGGATAAGTTGAGTGATACGGATGGTGCATGGTGGTCCAGTAATAGCCTTGGCGCTTGATTTTATGAGCTACGGTGGCTGCCCCAGAATGACCTCCTTCATTGTGCAACTCTGTTAGTATTTGGTCAATTTCTGGCTTATCAAGGAACCGTAAAATGATGTCATTGAAGGATTTCTTGAATATGAGGTCACCTCTTACCAAGAATCCTATCAAATACCTTCGAAAGGCTTTTTATCCTTTTTGGTGGCTCCTTTGGGGTATAACCCATCTTTTAGCAAGGACAAAACATCATGGAGCCATGGTTTTGCTTTGACTAGCGCATCTGAAACCACAAAAGATACTTCCCCATCGTTCTCAATCTCTTGCTCTATTTCTTTTTAGATCCTCGGTGGGGAAGGGTCATGTTTGTTCTTGATATAGAATGGCAATGCGGTGATTTCTGGAGGAATATCAACCATCAAATCAAGGGTTGCAAGGGTGTCGGCGAACCGATTATTTTCCTTTGTTACATGTTGAAAGGAGATTTTCTTAAAATATGGAATCATCTTTTCCACCGTTTCTTGATAGGGTTTGACCTTTTCTTCTTTCACCCTCCAAATCCCTTGAACTTGGTTTATGACGAGTAAGGAGTCACCCATCAGTCGTATTTGCTGGATTTTCATTCCCATGACATTCTCAAGCCTGACTATCAAGGCTTCGTATTCAGCGACATTATTGGTACATGGAAAATTCAATCTGATGGTTGTTGGCATTAAAATCTTCTCAGGTGAGCATATTATGACTCCTATACCTAACCCGTATTCGTTATTTGCAACGTCGAAGTATAGCTCTCAAATCGAATCCTCAATTGTGAAGAGGGTTTCATCAGGGAGATTCGTGTTAACGGGAATATTGTTTGGTAGTGTGTCTTTAGCTAAGTGGTCACCGTCGAACCTATTCTTGAATTACTCAACATGGGAAGTAAGTTCCTCAGGTTGAGAGATTTCTTTAGACTCTTGACTCTCTTGATCTTCATCTTGGTCATCCAATTCATTGTCTCGACACTGTTATTGGGCTATCTTGAGTGAGAACCATTTTTGAGAATTCTTTTTTGTTATTATCAGCTTTATCATGTTTTGAATTTTCCCCGGTTTTTGAAATGTCGCAAGAGGTGTCCCTTATGGGACTCGTGAGATAAATGTTATGGACCGGACACGCAGGGCGATTAGATGGCTACCCTGCACCTATCCAGTTTTTGGCACCGTGATTTGGAGGTGCTGCTGGTATGCTTTCAGCAATTCTCGAGATAGAGGAGTGATCAACCAATTCCATTCCTGAGTTTGAGTAGGCAGATGAGCACACTTGGTTGTGTTAGAGCCGATTGTGCATACCTTCAAATCTAGGTCAGTGAAACGGTCTTCAATTCCCAGTTCTTGTGTCTGCTGAGATGTGGAAGAAGAGTTATTCCCTGTTGGGGAATCAAGGATCACCTTTGACCATTTTGAAGGATGGGCATTAAGAGGATCGAGGCTTTGAATGCCTACGGATACAAAGCCTGGATAGCTTGAAGGATTTATCTGGCTTTGAAATAGGGTGAGGGAACACCCGAGTCCTCTTCGATCCTCGTTTTCAGTTTCGGCTTGGGGTGATTCAGAAATCGCCTCAATTACGCGTTGCCCTTGACTTCCCAAGCCCTGACCTGGTTGGAAGCCTTGAGAGAGGTGCATGTGCCAAGCTTCGAGGGACCCAAAACCATATTGATGTTGACATTGGATAATGTCCTCCATCGATACGAAAGTTTGCAAAATTTGAGGAATGGGGTCGTAAGGTGGCACAATCAGCTTGCTCAAAGGAAGCGATGGTATTTCTCAAAGCTCGACCCCTAAGGCTAGCTTCCCATTATGTATGTTAGGATTGAGAAATTTGGGGGTTCAGCGCATACCTTTGCGACATCATTTTTTGTTGGATATTTGAGGCATTTATGGAGCGTAGAGGCGACTACGAGTTTTTCGTGTAGTCACGATCTTCCTAGCAGGATGTTGAATGAAGGTTTTATGTCTAAAACATAAAAAATTATCACTTGGACGACTAGGCCGATCTTATGTGTGATAGGCAGTATGCCTTCAACTTGTCTCTTGGTCCCATCGTACGCAACGATAGTTAGTTGACATGGCTGGAAGTCATCTGAGCTTTTGCCTATCTGCTTCACCGTTTTCATAGGGCATATGTTTAGGGATGCCCCATTATCAACAAGCACTTCATATTTCATATCCTTTCATGAAAACAATGATACATGAAAGCGGTTGAAGCAGGCTAGGATGTCATTGTCTGTGAACACGATTGGCATTGTTGACATCAATTGGTTGATCATTCCACACAATTCATCCGGTTGTGTGTCGCTCGGGATGTGTGGCTTAGTGAGAACCCTTTCGATGTGGGCTCTGTGTGCTAGTGAGTTGGCGAGTAGCTCCAAGATGGAGATTTGAGCTTGGATCTTCCCGAGATGAGCCGGTAGATCGTAGGTGGTTACAGATCCTTGACTTTCTTTATTCGACTCGTGATCTGCCGCTCCTGTTGGTTGTTTGGCTCTTGAGGTATTTCCCATTCTTCTATCGAGAGTGTCAGGTCAACAGTTGAATGGGTTTGAACACTTGGCCTATTCAGGTTAAGGAATCAACCTCGCCAGCTTGAAGCTCAATGGGGTCAGCCCTAGCAAGAGTAATAGCAGACTTTGGGGTGTTAGCCCCTTGTTTGGAAGATGACGCTTTTTCATTGGTCTTGACCATATTGATTTCTAGCGTATCATCTTCGCCATATTGATCCCATTTGGGCAGGTTATCGAGGTTCGAAGATGAAGGGCTTCCTCTCAAAAGGCTCAAAAGATCTTCTTCGGTCTTTTGGATAGTGATGATCACATGCAAATATGAATTGGGTGGGATCATCTTCTCCACTCTCAATCATGTGAATGACAACGTTCTCTTTTGCATTGTCTTAAGCTCCCTGTTTTTCGGTCGTTGTGACCATATTCTTAGGGAGAGGATTTGTGAAGATACGCATCTTTTGATTAGGCTCTTCGATGGGTTGATTTGTAGGAGCGACAATGATGTCTCCCCTATTGATTAACCCTTGAATCACCCGTTTTAAATACATGCAGTTTTGGGCGTCATGGGCATGGTTTTGATGCCATTTGTAGCACTTGCTTTTAATTGTGACTTGAAATGGTGATTCAATTGGTGGCGAGAGAAAAACCATGTTTCTAGCTAGGAGCAATTCCAACACTTTTTCCAGTGGGTCTTTGAGAGGAATGAAATTATCCTCTCGCCGTTGGTTATTATTTCGAGAGTTAGCTCTAGGCTATCCCATTCGATTTTGGTTCTGATTGTTGTGCTGAGTGGTTGACCCTTGAGCCAGTCCGTTAACGACAATCTCATTGACTTGACTGGAAGCCTTCCATTTGTTATTGTTTTTTATCTTATTTTGGGGAGTCATTATTGGTTTATTGTCGGGCCTGGTGCTGAGGGGTGTCCCTCTTGCCCTTTCATGTCGTTTTATCCGCTCGATCATGGAGTCGATGGAGTGGGGGATAAGACCTAAGCTGAAAAAGTTCTGTATTCGGGAGTAGCATTCTCCAAGGCCATAGGTATTTTAGCTGGGTCTGTCAGAGGGCATTCTACAATCCGAATTTCCGCCTCACAGAATTCACAAATGAAATCCTCAAAGGATGCTCCTGGATTTTGTCTCGCCCAGGGAGAGAGATCTTGGTGATTGACCCACGGTAGTGAGAGACGAAGAGATTGAACATTTCGTCTGGAGTGATGTGTGGTTGAGTACACATCATTCTTCGATGCCAGTTTAGAGCCTCGTTAGACAATGTTTGCAAAAATATGACCTTCAGTTGATTTGGCCTTTCTCGCAAAGATCTCATGGAGAGGAGATACACATTGACGTGAGCATCTGTATCTCTCTTCCCATTAAACTTATTCCTAAATTCAGGGCCAACCAATCCTAGTGGAAGGTCTTCCATGCCTCGTAGAGTCTCTTGAACATAGGACTTTGGGGGTAAAATATCATGCATACTCATTCTTACAAGCATATCCTACATTGCTTTCAAAATGCCTTCTTTTTGAGTATTGGGCATGACAGTAGGCTCACTAGACAGTGGGTTCCCAAGTGTAGATTGGTAAATTGAGATTTGGGGTAGATGTGGGCTTTATGGGCTTGAGGTTGATGGGTCGTGGTCACCGGGATAGTTTGATACATTTGTCCCTGAGGGGCATACTGACCCATAAATGTCGCCACCAGTTACGGAATGGCACGGTTTGTTGGACGGGGTGAACTAAGGGGGGTGATTGAAGAATCAGATGACTTGGTTGTGCTAGGGGTTGACCTATACCATCAAGTTGGTTTGGCATCAACCCATGAGCTGGGGAATGAACAATGTAACCTAGGTCAATCAGACTTTTAAGGGCAGCTTGGACGCCCATCTCGCCTAAGGGTTGGTCTGGATTGACGCCTCTGCTCCGTACAGTGTTAAGAATGTCATGAGTGGTACTACAGTGGCTCGAGGTTAGGTTGGATCCCCTAGACCTAAGTGTGTCATGGTTTTGAGATCGCTGTGCTTCAAGATTATCTTGGTTCGACTTGTGGGAATTGGCGTTAGATGCTGCATTAATTTCGTCCCTTACTCGGCTTCTACTTTGGCTACCTAAAATCCCCTATAGGACAATGCCTTGTCAGAACCCCTGACTATTCAGGGGCTGAAGTAGCTTTTCGGATTACACCGATTTCAGGATTAGGAGTCGACCCTTGGGACTCTGCCTCTAACTGAAGACTTGGGCATTGGATAATGGATTGGCCTGAGTTCTATTGATAATTCCAAGGAATTGCAGCATGTTGGTCCCTAGGTTTAGAAAGGTTAGGCTTAGAGTCGGCCATCGAGTGATCATCATAGTCGCTTTGAGTAACCGACATGGTGATTCTCTTCGGAGGGGTTCTAGAATCTAGACTTAGGTAAGATCTAAACTAGACGATTTAAGGCAGACCTATCCTAACTCTATGTCACAACCCCTCCCTCGACCACCGGACCTTACGTGACGACGGGTGATCGAGCGCAGGTTCGTGATTTAATGTAATATTTGTCACTCAGGTAGGAGTGGACTCAACGCCTTTATATTCAAAAATCGAGAAGCCATGGAAGAGAGCTAAAGCGATAAGCTTAATTGGTAGAAGAGTAAGAAAAAACTCCTCACACCAAAATTCATAATATAAAAATCTTCCAAAATATTATATTCAGTTCGGGGCATCAAGGCCCCATATTACACATATCCACCGGGAGCAAAACAAAACCAGAGCCAAACCGCCCAAACACAAACAAGGTCTAAGCAGTTTCTTCAAGAACACTAGCTTTGTCTTCCAGCCGTCAAACACAAACTTCCAGCCCTGTACCTACCGCTATCAATGTACAAGTGGAGGAGAAATAATGGGATGAGCTATAAAGCCCAGTAAGCAAGTCTAGTGTCATACATTTGTGGTGGTGATATCCATATGTGACAATGGTACAGTTTATTAATATAAAGTCATAATTTAGCATAAATGCATATCAAGTCAAGACATCGAATATGAACATTTCATTTAAATGGCAGTCATCTCTACATCAATGCGATCAGAGCCTTCAATTAATGAAATCATAAATCATTCCATCATTATACTGTTAAACATTCCTTATAAAGAAATTCAATCATTACCCACGTACTCCCTGAATCACCTACTCCCACAATAGAGGCCCTATCAATCAGGCTAAGCTAATCCCATTGCTTAAGACCTCTACCATCATACAGGAGGGAGGCAAATGACAAGTGGTGTACCCACTTCGTAATACCCTCAACACACTCACACAGTTCCCAGCGTGCGTTGGGGTTTCGATAGGCCCTTACCTTGCAAGGCATCAATCACATATCATTTCATAATTCTAGGGTGTGGCCCTTTATCGTCTCCCTTAACCCGTTCCTATCATTATGCTGGTTAGGGGATATGCCAACATCTCTTTCCTTACTACCGATGAGTGTTCCATCGCGTAGCAGGCAATATAATAGTAGCATCCACTACCGATGAGTGTCCCAATGTATAGTGGTCAATATCCTCATCAATGTCTTGGTGAACCTAGCTCTCGCTACCGATGGGCTCGGGTCCCATCGTGTAGCAGCCAATTTTCCCATCAATAAGTCCAATACCCTCTACAAAAGGGCTGGGGTCCCAATGCATAGTGGTCAACACTCTCATCAATATAACAGCAGCAGGTGAGTGTCCCACCGCGTAGTGGTTAATAACAATATATGCAATGGCCATTCATTACCTCATAACAGATGAATCATATTTCATCATAGCATCATAGCATTTAGCAAAAGACATGCATTTCATCAGCTTTCACAAGGCATTTACACATAAGCTTTCATAGTAGCATTTTGGCATTCATTGTTACTTCATTTCATCATTATCGCTTTCGTGGCCCCTTTTTCTCACAAAGTGCAGTTTACATGGCATCATTCACATATCTTTATGACATTCTCATGGAATTTATCATATGGCATTCACATTTATCATATATCAAGACAACTTAGTGTCGCATGTTCATACAAGTATGCAGTGACAAGTAACAGTGACATGCCCCTCTTTGCAAGGGTGTAGCTCCCGATGTAGGGGGAGTTTAAGGATGCCTCAAACATAAAACCTTGAGCTAACACACATTTCTTTAAAAAAACGTGATTTGAAGAAATTTAAGGTGGCATTTGATGGGTCAATAGCTCAGTATAAAGTGAGCCTTACTTGCTGGAAATTTCCCTGCAATAGTGTGCAGTGACATGTTCGCGAATTCGGGTCATAGTTCCAAATCCGTGGGGAGTTTCAACCATCTCAAAACAAGCAACTTTAAGTACAGTCATTGATCTTTCCAATGGATGGAATTTCAAGGTTTTTGGATACCATTAGCTAAGTCAAAAGCATTGGCCAAAGAAGGCTACAGTTGCTGGAAATAGCAGCGATTATGAACTGTGTCATGCCTCGACATTTATGGCCATATCATTTTATACATGCAAAATATTATCATGGAAAAAAACTTAAACTTGGAGTATACACACAGATCTTTTATTTGGGATTGATTTGATCCCATTATGACGCCATTTGGTCATTGAACATATAGATGTAAAAACATTCACAGTCCTGGAAATTCATATTCTCAAGTTAATATACTTTTAAAGAACATTTAATATTTCCTAGCCAAGCTACACTTTGGGCTTGGAACCTTATTCGTAATAAGGATTCTCATAGTGAGAGATTTCATGAGTTTCTATATATAAAAAGATCAAACAGATGGTAAGCACAGTCATGGCATTGAGAAGCACAAACTGAAACTTCAACCTCATATTAACCCATTCATTCTTTACGTTTTCCTTATATTATCTAATCCATTTCAACATTTTTACAGCACTCATGGATGCATAAAGCTAAACCTACATACCTTAACTACTCACAGAATCACAAGTCCTCACTCATGGCCTTCACGGGCTTTCCTTAGCTTCACCAGTGGGTTGTCTTCAAAGGGGTAGCAATGAGCTCCAAGAGAGAGGGGAAAAGTTGCAAAAAATGGGAGAGACCTGTGTTGCCTGAGGCTAAAAAGGAGAGGGTGGATGGAAAACACTGTGGCTGATGCAATCACTCATTACTCTGACATGTACGGGGCGACTCTGACATGTACATAGGCTGTACGTTTGACATGTACATGTCCCGGCGCTGCACCATCAAACGTCCAACTGGCGCTGCTCCACCCGGCACTGCTCCAACTGGTTATAATCCAATCGGCACTACTCCACCCGGCGCTGCTCCAACTGATGCTGCTCTCTCTTCTCTTCCAACCGACACTGCTCTCTCTTCTTTTCCAACCGACGCTTCTCTCTCTTCTCTTCCAACATATGCTGCTCCAACCAAGACTTCTCTCTCTTCTCTTTCAACCGACGCTACTCCAACCAGCATTGCTCTCTCTTCTCTTCCAACCAGCACTACTCTAATCGACGCTACTCCCAACCAGCGCTGCTCCCAACCAGCGCTGCTCTCTCTTCTCTTCCAACTGACGTTGCTCTCTCTTCTCTTCCAACTGATGCAACTCAAATAGCCACTGCTCTCTTTTCTCTTTCAACCGGTGCTGCACTCCCTTCTCTTCCAACCGGCGCTGCTCTCTCTTCTCTTCCAACCGGCGCTGCTCTCTAAATACGTGCAGCAATTCCTCATACAGCAATACTCCATATACCTTTCGCACGTGGTGAAAATCATTACGCCTTCTCGCTCAACATTACATCGTTCTTCTCGCACGACGATAATGGCTTGGGAGAAAATTGTGGCCCTTACATCATCACCCACTTTAAAGGGATTTTGTCCTCAAAGTCATAATAACATTAACTAAAAAGATGGGCATATTTCTCCCTAAGCTCGACGTCCCGTTCCCATGTCACTTCCTCTCTTGAATGATATTGCCATTTTACCCGGACTAGGAGAATTTCTTTATTACGCAACACTTGTACTCTTCTGTCTAAAATCCCAATCGGTTGCTCAACATAGGTCAAATCATCCCTTCGCAGGATTGGTTTACACTCCAAGACATGGGATGGGTCAAGTTGATATTTCCTTAGCAGTGATATATGGAAGACATTGTGGATGCTGGCCAGTTCAGGTGGAAGGCCAAGTCGGTAAGCCACATGTCGAATGAATCGTGAGCTTAATTTCCCCTTTTTATCAAATCTTGTAACACCCTTGGTTGGTGATACATTCAAGAAGACTTGATCCCCTTAGTTAGGTGCCTCAATCTCGCCCTCCGAATCCCTAGAGATCGTGCGGCGCGTCTCGGGTTTCGGGAGAGACCTAGGACGTTTGTGAGATCGCTCTCTCGGGAATCTCATTCGAAAATGAGGGCAGGTGTTAGCTAACCGGTGAGAGAGAAATTTAAAGATGGGTTCGGGACTTACTCGGGCTGACTCTTGTGGGTGCCCTCTTAGATCACAAAGAAAGTCACCTCAGTAATGAAACTAGTTTGGAATCGCCTCCCTTGACTCGTATTCTTCTTATTTTATGCTTTCCTACAATCACACACATATATGGCAAAGGTTATGGGAGCGGTGGGTCAGGCCTCACCCTTTTCGTCTTTGATGAACATATGCAAGCATGCGTATTCAAAAAGAAGAAAGAAAGACGGGGGGTGGGGGAGAAGAATTCGACCAAGCACGAAGATCAAGGCAGTGACTAAGCTGGTGGATGATTGGCATAACATGATGGCAAAAGGCGCTCGATAATCGAGACCGGTTCACGAGATCACTACTAAACGTTATTACCAATATCGACTAGCTAAGCACGATGATCGGTCTATCGTGGCAGTATAGCGGGCCAAGAAAACCTAACGCAACAACATTATGTCTAGACGACAGGACCGTCATGAGATGCTAACCTCAATCCCCTATGGTCGAACGAAAGAGTAACTAAGGAATGTTAAAAGAGAAGAAGGGAATAGATGAAAGGAGAGAAAAGAAGGAAGAGAGGATTGAGAAGAAGGAAGAGGAGATGCAGTCAACGTTACACATTGCCGACTGTTTCAAGAGATGAGAGAGAGAGGAAGCAGTCGACGCTGGGCTTCACCGACAGTGTTAGATAAGAAGAGAGAAAGGACCAACTGACGCTTAGTCTCACCAATTGATTGAAAAAGTAAGGGAAAACTAGTTGGTGCTAGGTCTCGTTTATTGACAGAAAAAGAGAGAGAAGACCAATCGGCACCAAGTCTCACAAACTGATAGAAGAAGAAAGGGAAGACCAACCGATGCTAGGTCTCACCGACTGATAGGAGAGGAGAGAAAAGACCAATCAGCATTAGGTCTCGCTAATTGATAGAGGAGAAAGAAGACCAACTGACGTTAGTTCTTGTCGATTGATAGAAGAAGAGAGAGAAAACCAACCGGTGGCATCTCTTTCCGATTGATAAGAGAAGAGAGAAAAAACCAACTGATGCTAATTCCCACCGACTGTTAGGAGAAGAGAGAGAAGACCAACTGGTGCTAGGCCTCACTGATTGATAGAAGAAGAGAGAGAAAATCAACTGACACTAACTCTCGTCAATTGACAGAAGAAGATAGAAAGGACCAACCAGCACTGAGCCTCACCAATTGCTAGAAGAAGATAGAGAAGACCAACCGACGCTAGGTCTCGTTAGTTGTCAGAAGAAGATAGAGAAGACCAACTGGCATTGGGCCTCACCAGTTGACAAAAGAGGATAGAGAAGACCAATCGGTGTTGAGAAGAGAGAGAAAGGAGAGATAAGAAGGAGAAAGAGAGAGAAAGAGAGAGAAGAAATAGAGAAGAGAGAGAAGAGAAAGAAGAGAAGAGAGAGAGAGAGAGAGAGAGAGAGAAGAGAGAGAGAGAGAGAAGAAG